>CAUYUJ010014849.1:615093-642593 GCA_963575745.1 Prorocentrum cordatum | reverse complement strand
ATGCGCCGATGAAGGTCCAGCCAAACAGGGCTTGAACGGCCTCTGAAGAGGCACGGTGGTAGGTGCAACACCTCCCCGTGCGAAAAACGAAGAAGCCCTGCGCACCTTCCCCCCGCATAGGGGTGCCTGAGACGCGTGCTCGCGCCTTCCCCCAGATTCGGGGTGCCAAACACGCGTGCTCGCACAAGGACGTTTGCCGCGTGCGTACATGCGCAGGCCGTCGGGCGAGGGCCGGAGGCTACGCCGGGGCGGCGCGGGCGGGGCCACCCCCAGGCGCGCAGAACGCCAAGGCGGCGGCCCGCAACCGCACCCCAAATGCACGCCAGACCACGCGCCCGCGAAACGAGGAAAGAGAAGAACATGATAAATTAGCCGGCCGCGTGCGGCAGAAAATCAGAAACGTCCCTGGAGAAATGAGGCTTGACGCCTCAGCCTCGTCCTCCATGAAGGGCTCGAGGGCGCCGTCCCGAGGTGGAGGTGGGGAGGGATGGCGAGCTGGCCTCTTCTCCGCCGCCAGGCTCAGAGGGGCAGACCGAAAAGAGTCTCCGCCCCCCCCCGCCGCGGCCCGAGTCCCTCCACCACTAAACAGCTCCGTGAATGACGCGCTACGGTCTGGCAAGGCGAATGCCCTTCGGCCGCGGCAAGGTGCCTCGACGGAAACATGTCACCTGGGCCATCTTGACTCTGCTGCGGGGAGGAGATGCCGGGGCGTCTAAGGGCAGTAGGAGCCACATCTAGAACAATAAAACACATGAGTTTCTGAGGCTGCGATCCTGGAGGCCCAGAGTTCACGGCAGGGCGACGGCTAACCAACGCCGCGGAGCAGGGGCCCGAATGAAGAAGGAAACGGAGCACACTTGGACATTCGCGACGGCGGGGGCCTGAAACTCCTGGCTCACATGATGCATTGCCAGAGACGACCGTTCCACAAAACGTCATGCTGTCTATGTTCACGGGGGGGGTCTTAAGCCCATGAATTCTTTGAACAAGGCCCCGTGGAGCTCCCGGGCAGGGGACCACAACTCAATAATTTCAACCGCGGACTTAAAGACGGCAAACCATCCGCCCAAGGAAGTTTTGCAATTCTCGGCGCCCTGGGGCAGGCAAGCTCGCGCGCGGCCTCGCGACGCGTGATATCTGCCCAGGCATCCCAACTGACCCTCAACTGCTCAGCCAATTCGCGGTCTCCTCGAAGTGAGGACTGGTGTGCCTTCACTTTGTGGATGGTAAACTGCTGGTCGAATCTCTGAATAGCTCGCCAGTGCCCTGCTCGCTGGGATGTCCCGTCTGGGGCACGGAAAGAAAAGGCGCATCCCGTCAGGGGACTGGCAACCCGCGCAGATGTCAGCTTCCTCGTATAATCTCTGAGGGTCCTGCCAAACATGCTTTAGTCCTTGGCGGAATCCATGGCGATCGGCCCAGGTGGCACTTTGGGGAATCCTCGGCGGAAGTGGACCCCGAACAGCACGTTCGAGGTCACCGCCAGCAGCGATTGCCACCGCTGCCCAGCCCGCTCGGGCCGGGTGTGGCTTGGTAAGTTCCAGGCAGCTTCCGTCGATAAAGACCAGGGTGGGGCGCGTGAAATCGAACTCGTCAATTTCACCCACACTTTCGACGTACTGAACAGCATCTTCGTCAAGCGGCTGCCCGCAAATGACAGGCGCGGGAATCCAGAGCATGGCATAGAGAGGGCCCATGCCATTAGAAGCCCCGGCGGCGTCCAATTGGACCTGGCCAGTACTGCTCCTGACTGAATTCCCGTGCGGGCAGTGCCACTGCTCATGGTAAATAGTGTCGCTCAGCCCACAATTTTTGCATGTGGGCTCCACCTTGTAGCCTCGCTTCCAAAGTAGGTGGCTCGTCGGCGTCGTTCCACATGCTAAATTATAGAGCGTCCTCTCGGCCCCCAGACTCCGTTGGCTAATGTTCGAACCTTGCTGAAAGAGAATCCTAATAGGCCTCGCTCCCGAATCCCCTCGGCCCTGGGATGTCGATGTCGGGGTCCTCGGGATACTGGAGCTCCCTGTGAACAGTTCGTCGTGGCACTTTTTTGTTTGAAAATAATGGGAATAGCTTGACAAATAGGGCTGGCGACGACCCCGCAATGTTGAGCTCGAACTCTTGACTGGCGATTAGCTCGGCAGGTCCTTGGAATCTCCGACTGGCCTGCTCTGCCCATGAAAAGGGGATCCGCCATTGGACTCCTGACCCTGAATGCCCACCCTTTGTCTGGGGGAAATCCTCGACAAACTTCTGCAAGCGCTCGAAGGATGAGGGGGGGTTCCTCCGGGCCCCGGGCGCCCATGGCCGCGGCCTGGATATCCGCAGTCAACCGCGACTCTCGGCAGCATCTCCCGAGAGTCGCACTGGCGCGGCGCAGCGGGCCAGCTAGCGGCTTGAACAACGAGGAAATCTCGGCTTTGGTGCCAGGGTCCCACGCGGCCAAAAGTCCGGCCGTCTGGGCGCGCAACTTCCCGAGCTCCTGGCGCAAGCGCCCCTGGATCTCCTCGCCGTAACAAATCGAAGGTTTAACTCCGCATGTGCAAGTCTTAACTTTGATGGGCATCCTCAGGCTACGGCCCCTCATGCGACTGATTTGCGCGGGGCATTTCCGATTGTCTTGACTGTCCCAATTCTACAATCCACTCCCAAGGTAAGAATAGCATTCCCAATCGTTCCAAGATGTTCCTCGAGAGCCTGCGGAGCTTGCTTCAATGCCTCATGGCGGGTAGCTGTGACGTTGAACTTTTTCACGTGCATCGGGGGCTCCAAGGTGCGCGTGAACTGGCGGGGGGCTCTGCCTGCCAGGTCAGCAAGGCCATTTAGACAGCTCTCCACCGCGCAGCCGACCGCGTCGAAAGAGTGATCGCCGATGTGCATCGAAATACTCGTGTTATCTTCGTTCGTGGCGCCGTGAATCGTCGGAACCATGCGCGCTGCAACTTCGAAAGCCGCCGTGGACGAGCCCACCACTATGCCGCGACTTGGTGCAAGCGGCTCGCCCACGACACTGCCCGCGAGCAATCGCTCCGGCCATCGATGCGAGTCCAGGCAAGCCCGAGGCACACAACGGGAAATCGCACCTGGCTCCTTCGGACAGCATCGCGCGATGGCTGATGCGCTCATAGCATTGCTTCAAACCTGCCAGAAGAATCGCCACAAACTTGCATGCGTGGCCCGCACTGTCCAGCCGCGCGATCGCCCTCCAGACGCTGTCCGTGGCGCGGCGGCACGGAGCCATGCGAGAATGCTTGGACTTGCCTGCGACTCTCTCGCGCTCTCGACAATGGTGGGTAAGGCTCTTAGAATATACTCTGCCGAAACTCTCGAGGAAGCCGATAGGCCTCCAAAAGTGCCATGAGCTCCTTCCAGGCGGTCGGGCTGCTTCCGAGAATACAAACGAAATTGAACATTCCTTCCGTGGCTTCCATGGCGCCCTCCGAGAGCCTCGAGAAGTGCCGGGGGTGGCGTCCGTCGACCGCCGTGGGGAATACTTGAACCTGGACGAGATGTTGCGCCCTGGCTCTTGCGAGGGGCCCATTGGGATCTCGCGGTCGACCTGCGGGGGGCCGTCGAAAGGAAACTGGGGGGGGGCGCCCGCTCCCCAATCTGAGGCCCAGATGTCATGCTGGGCCAGAAATTGCACTCCAAAAGGCAGCGAGCACCGCCGGCATGCTGATGTGTTTCTCCTACATTTCCTGCTGGCACCCCCTGTGCTGCCACGTCCTCTCTTGGCTCCTCCAGCTATGGCTTCCTCGCGCCAATCCTCTCACCTCTCGGTGGCCTCCTTCCTCTCCATCTTAATGTACTCGTTCAATAAATACTCCAGAACTGGTATCCACGCATCAAGTGATCTCATGAAACGAGTCTGCCCGCCGCTGGCGAGCGCGAACCTGGCCAATTCGGCGCAGAAGGCGCGCTGGAACTCGCTGCGGCTCTTCCGCAAGGTCCTGACAGGGCCCCCCCGCATGAAGACCTAGTGCGAGCTCGGCTAAATCGTCAAACTGCTTCGGGCACCCACGGGCGATTAGGCTTCTCAGCTCTGTCAGCCGACGAACGGGCCAGGCAATGCACCCACTCTCGCTGGGCAGGGGGTCCTGGACGTAATACGTAAGTCTGAAAACCTCATCGTTTCGAGGCTATGGGGTTGGCCACCTTCTCGGCCTGGCTGATCTGCGCGCTGGAACGTGTCTGTGAATTCTCCCCAAGTCCTGGAAGTCCAGGCAAGATATACTCGATCTAAGACTGCTGGCAAATCCGACAGATCACCATGCTCTGTAGGGGGCCCCGCGGGTCCCATGGGAGGCTTGGCTGGTACGAGCTGGAAGTTGGCGATCCTTTGCGCCCAAATGTCCTCCGTCGCGCCGCGCAGCGTCATGATGACTGGCTTGCGCGGAGGCGCGTCCACATCCTCATCAACTGCGGTGAACTCAACGCTGGGCGCCAGCTTCTTGCACGCACTGGAATCGTCGATCGTGGTCCTCTTGTCCCCGATGGAGCACGTGGGATTTGAAGGCGGGTAAATTTCACCGTTTTACTTGTCGGGCCTCATATATCCCAGCCGCGTCTCATCATTTACGTTGAAGTAACAGCCAGTGACAAAGGGAACTCCCAAGAAAAGAATACGCGCCCCAAGACACCTCGATAATCCCAAGTTGGCCGAACCAGGCCCAATACAATCAACACAGTAAGTACTATATAGACTGACAATCCCAGAACTCCGAGTTCTCAGAAACGTGTGAAGGATCCCACCAGGAGCCAATATTCTAGCTGAGACGGGGGATTGCCATGAATCTAGGTGCCTACGTACAAGAACGGCCACCACCACCCCCAGACTACGCTTCTGGGCGGTGACTACGCAGGGACTCCAGAAGCTAGCCCAACCTTGGAGACTAAGAGTGCGGTGCGCACCTGGGGAGCTCTGAGCCTGTGCTCCTGCAGAAATATCAAGCCAGTGGATTTCGGCACGCTGCCTAAAACATTGTTTGCCGTCTTCCACGATAACGTGTTGGCTGTGAGCAAGGAAGAATGGCGGCTACCCCCACGGCTTCTCCATAGCGGCCTTTGCAGGGGCCTTGACAGGAGGAGTCTTGGGCGCCTGGCCAATGAAAGCAGGCTCACGGGTGGATGGGGGCGACCTCGACCTGCATCCATTATCTCCTCCTCCCTCGTCGCCTCCTGCAGCGCGTCGCTGATGGGGGCCGCGGGGAGGCTGATTCACTGGGGCGTCCACTCCGTCGTCTGGGACTCCGATGGTGAACGTGTCCGTGAGCTGCGTGAAAATGGTTGCCACATCGGTCTGCTTGTCGGATGCCACGGCGCTGATTTTCCGCTTGCGCACCTCGAACAGCTCAGCAGCAGGTATATTGTTAGGATCGTCCGGGTCGTGAGGATCCTGCGTCGCTGGAGCTGATCTGGCCACACCTGCTGCTTTCTCGGCCTCTTCGATATTGATAATTATTGGCCCCCTGGATGGCTGCATCTTCCTGTTTGACAAGAGCCTCCGGCTGCTCGAGGTGCTGGCCGGCACTGACCACTCTGAGCTGGTACAATCGTAATTGTTCTCCATGTCGTTCGAGCTGCTTCTGGTGTTTGACTTTTTCGTCCGCTGTTGCTTGGAGCTGTGCGCTGCGTGAGCCCTGCATGGTCTGGAGCGACTCCTCCAAGGCCTTCTGGGCTGGGGCTCCGCGCTCTCTAAACTTCCGCATAATGTCAAGGGCCTGTTGACAGATCTGGATCTGCTGCCCCGTGATGTTGCCGGTGGCTGCTGGCGCATCACCACGTCCTCCTTCCACCTCCATGGGTATCGGCCCGCCCCCGGGTGCCAAGGGAGTTGGTTTGGCTGCGGCGGCAGCAGGAGGGAGGCCGGGCGGGAGGTCGAACCCCCCTCCTTGCACACCAGGCCCCTTGGGAGCGTCTCCCTGACGCCTTTGGGCTGGCTTCCAACACCGAGTTGCTTTTGGCTTTCTTGCCATTGGATCCCCCGGCCCCGTCTGAATCAGGCGATTTCCACTTGGCCGAATAGTGTTCTCCGCATCTCCAACACTAAGAGAGCCATGATACAGAGGCGTCGCAGCACACGAAGGGCCAGCTGAACGCCTTAGTTGCGGAAGGGCTCCACGGATATCGTTGCTTCCAAGACATTGCGGTCCGAGAAACGATATCGTGATGAATGTGCCCTGCTCTCAGCAGGTGAATCAATGAGAAAGATTTGGGGCGCAGGTCGCGCCGACCAACCTCAAGCCCAAACGGCTTGAGCCAGGCTTGAGCCAGATGGCTTGAACCAGGCTTGCGCAAGGCTGCGGACTCCTCATCTTCCGCCTTCTCCTCCTCTTGCTCCTCCTCCTCCCCGCCCAACCTCCTCTTCTCCTCCTCCTCCCTCCGCCTCCTCTGCCTCCTCCTCCTCCTCCTCCTCCTCCTCCTCCTCCTCCTCCTCCTCCTCCTCCTCCTCCTCCTCCTCTCCCTTCCACCTTCTCCTCATCCTCCCCTTCTCACTTCGGCCTCATTTGCCCTGTCCACACTCCCTGCCTGCTTTTTTCCTCCCACGCCCTTATACCTCCCCTCTGCTCGTCTGGAGATCTGGAGTTGTGCACATTGGTGTGTGGGGGGGTCGTGCATGCCTCTCGAAGCATGATCTATAGTGAATGTACAGCGCTGTCAGTCGTATGTGGTGTTGTCGCAAGTGTGCTCGGTACTGCTCGGAGCAGATTCGGGACCTTTACCAAACCATCTTTGGGAGCTCATCTCACGCCTAAGAGGCGCGAGTATCTCGACTGGCTTTTCAGGTGTTTGAGACCCAAGCAGTGCTGTGCTGCGACGCTTTGTGTTTGATCCGATTCCGATTCCGAACCCCGCTGCTCGTCTGGGAAGCGGGGGGGGCGCCTGGTGTGCGAGCCGAGCGTGGCGGAGAGGTCCGCTTTCAGCGCTGCCCTCGCCGCCTCGTTGGAGGGGCGCGCCGGGACAGCAAGCAACCATAGTCACGTCGAGGACACACCCTGGTGGGTGTCTGGCGCATGCCACCATCGGAGAGACGCAAACATTGGGTAGGGGTAGAGGTGGGGTTGGGAGGAACATGACTCTAAACGGCCCATGGAAGAAGAACCTGTGAATATATGTGAGCGTCCAGCTGGGCTCGTTCCCTAATTACCCCCACCTGGAGATCATCACCCCTCTGCGAACCTCCGACATCGGTTCAGAACACCGAAACCAGCTTCGTACAGGTTGCGGCCAGATCGACCGTAGCCGCAACCGCAGTGCTCGTATGTCGAGGTCGGCCGGTTCTCCCCCGAGGGGCCCTCCAGAAGAACGCACCGAGTCGTGGTTGCGTCTCTCCTGAAGGGGAACTGGAACACACAAATAAATACACACAAATTCAGACAATCCCCATATTTTCGCATATTTTCTGGGTTTTTGTCTTCCCCCCCACTTCCCATATTTCCCCATATTTTCTGGGGAATGGAGGATTGATTGTGTCTGTGTGTTTCTTTTCCTCCTGATCTCCGTTGCGCCCGGAGGGGTGGGTGGGAGGCCCGCTGTGCACCAGCGCCGGCCCTGCCGGTCAGCGGCCACTGTGGGGGGGGGGGGTGCTCCTCGGACCCTTCCTATGGGGGGGGCGCTCGGGCGCTGCTCGGGCTCCCCGCTCGACTTCTCCACGGGACCCGCACGCGTGGCTGGGCGTCTAATTACTCCTCCCACTTGTCTTCAAAGGGCCCCAAAGTGACCGTATCGGGTGCTCCCCAATTCGTGATATAATAAAAGGGAGGGGGGCACATCTCTCCCAGACGGGCAGCTTCAGACTCCCTGCGCAGACCCCCCAGAACCCGCCAAGGTAGCGACCTCCACCCCCGAATCAGAAAATTCGGCAGCGCGCCCGGGGGGGCGGGCCTTTTCAGCAGGCGGCGGGGGCTTCTCGGAAGCCCTCGCGCCTTCTGAGAAGCTATCTGTGCCTCCTGGGAAGGCTTAGATGACTTCACAGGCGGCCTTCCGAACCTGCTGAGCAGGCCCGCCCACTCTGACCTGGAGGGGGAGGAAGCGGGGACCATGACCAAGACCGAGCGCGGACATGTCGTGTCGATCTTGGTCGGCGTCGATCTTGGTCAGCGCCAATCCGTGGACAGTCCTCGCGAATCGGCGACGGCCGACATGGATCATGATCAAGATCGGCATTGAATAGGGAGCCCACAAAGGACGTACGCGCCCAGCTATGTACATGAACACGGCCCCTCGATTCGCGAGACCTGCCGCGCGATACGAACATTCGCGCAATGCGAACTCTCGAAACCAGCGTGGATTCATGTACATGTACGTCCTTCTTTCGCTCCTGATTGAAAGGATCCCACGACATTTTGGTCGTGGTCCCCGTGCTTCTGCCCTCGAGGACTTCCCCCCTGGCCTGGCCGCCGACAAGTGGCCCCAAAGGGACCGTGTTTGGGCACCTCCTGGGGGACTCCTTGGGCTCTGCCAGAGGCCCTGCGGGCCAGCCCAAGAGGCCAACATCGCACATACGTCAGGTTCGTGTCGTGACGACCCCGGCGTTGGTTCCTGACACCGCGCTGGATCGTTCAACCTTGAACGATCGGCCGTCTCCGCAACGTCCGATCGTTCAACATCGACCGATTCTGGGCCGCCGTCGGCGTTCAACGTTGAACGTCGGCGGCGGGGTCGCCGCCGGTCGACACGACGCGAACCTACCGTATCCACATGCTCTGTCGCACGATCGGCTTTCATGGGCGGCGCGCAGAAGGGGGCAGGGGAAGGGGAGGACAATTTGTTAGAAAGGGGCTGCTTCTTCGAAGGCGCCGGCCCTACATCTTCATGCGAGGCCCGCGGCTTCTAAGCAGGGGTGCTTACAAGAAGCCTTCCCCCCTCCCCCATACCCCCTTCTGCGCGTGGTTGACTTAAGGGATTCAAGAAGCCTCGACAGACCCCTGGGAACAACCTTTTTATTTTTCGCCAAAGACGCTTTTACCAGCCGTGGCCGTGGCCGCCCCCCTCCCCCCAGGTAACGGCACGATCCGTGTTCTCCTCCGAGTTGTCTTTGGCTATTCCTCGGCATTCCCAGGCGGCGCCAGCGCTAAAGCGGCAAGACGCTGATACGATCCGATTGGGAGCCGGGCCGGGCCTGCTGGGCCAGCCGTATCAGATACTGGTCAGGCTGTGGCTCAGCCGATGGCCTGAGGGTGCGCTTGGCCAGGAGGCCAAGGAATCTTGAATGTTCTTCTGACTCGCGTCGTCGTCGTCGTCGCCCAGGATAAAAAAAAACGCTTGCTTGCGAGGTCTCCAAAAGGCCTCTCTTGGGACCCCATGGGATCCTCCGAGGCGCGCCTCGACGGCCCCACCCGGCACCTCGGTGCCTCGGCGCCTCTCGAGCCTCCTGGCTGGGCGGGGGCCCAGAGGCCCCCAAGAGGGCCCTCCGAGGCTCCCAACGGGGACCTCAGGAGCCTCCTCCTCCTCCTCCTCCTCCTCCTCCTCCTCGTCTTCCTCCTCCTCCGCTGTTTGTTTGCCGCGGCCTCCTCCTCCTCCTCGTCCTCCTCCTCCACAATCTGAATACTACTCTCATCTCTCCCCTGGTGGCGTCCGGGCAATGTGCGGGCCCCCTCCGCGTATTGGTTCTTTACACGCAAGATTATCTGGAAACAGGCTTTCGCCTGGGTTTTTGTTTCAAAGTGCTGCTCTCGCTGAAGCGCTGGCCTCATTTCCGCGCTTCCGCTCGTTCCGAGTCGCTGACGTCATTACTTCGAGCGCCATTCCACGGCAAGGTTTTCGGTCCGTCCAAATAGACACGAAAATCTAGAACATGGCCCCCCGAAGAAACCATCGGAAGTGATTACACATTCGGTGCCTATTCGTTGATTTCCTGGGTCGCGGAACCCTTTGGGGCGTCGCCACGCCATGCGATGTCAGTCTACGCGTTGAGCGTCAACACCACGCTACGCCATGTAATGTTATGCCCTGCTACGGCATCCGATTGTTCGAATAGAGAGGAGACCTACGCCATGGTACGGGATGCGAGGGAGGGGCAGGATGTCAGACATGACGCGAGCGCACCTGGCTTGTCCTCCTCCCCCTCCTCCCCCTCCTCCTCCCCCTCCTCCTCCTCCCCCTCCTCCTCCTCCCTCCTCCTCCTCCTCCTCCTCCTCCTCCTCCTCCTCCTCCTCCTCCTCCTCCTCCCCCATCCTCCTCCTCCTCCTCCTCCTCCTCCTCCTCCTCCTCCTCCTCCTCCTCCTCCTCCTCCTCCTCCTCGAGGCGCCGCGGCAGCCGAGGCGCGGCGCGCCTCGACTGCCTCGTCCAGCACCTCGGCGCGGAACCTCTCGAGCCTCCTGGCGGGGGGGGGGCGAGCGCCAAGGCCGAGCGCCGGGGGCGGCCGCTCCCCGCCGCCGCGCCCCCGAGAGCCCAGCAGCCGACCCCCTCCGGCCGGGAGGCTGCCGAACGCCCTGCTCCGCTCGGGGGAGAGGAGGGGGGGGGGCATGGGGGGAGGGAGGGCGGGAGGAGGAGAGGGAGGACGAGGGTGAGGACGAGGAGGAGGAGGAGAAGGCGGAGGAGGAGGAGGATGAGGGGACGATCGTGCAGATGAGGGAGTGTTCGACCGTCGGCCACCTGCCCTTCCTGCACCCCGCTCTCTTGGCCTTGGGGTGGGGGGGGCCGCCTCCTGCTGGCTCTCGGCCAGCTCCGTCCGCTCCAGAGCCCGGCGACGGAGGAAGACGGGCCCTGGCATCGGCTGCTCGAAATTGATGGGCGAATTCCTGTTGCCCTCGGGGTGCCTCCCGCTCTGCTGCCGGTTCCACTGGGTCTCGTTTCCAGGTCTCGAAAACCGACCTGGGCACTCCGAGGAAAGGTTTCTGGCATTGCCGCACATCTAGCAGGCCAGGATTTTCGAGCCTCCTCTGTGAGGCTCCGACGTGAAAAGCACGTGACCTTTCGGAAACGAAGAAAGTACGGCCAACTGGGATGCAATTGGCTGAACGTCTGTGCAAAACCTGCCGGACCGGACTGGATATGCTTGCTTTGCTGCACACCGCATGGCCGGGTAGGGGATCCTCAGTGGGTTAGCTTAGGGCCACCTGGCCATCGCGTTGAGTTTACGGATGTGGCCGCACGTAGAAGCTGCTGCATGACGTTGCAGTGCGGTCACGTAGACATGTAAGCCGATGCGGATGATGAGGATGGACGCCAGGGCAACCAGGAGACTGAGGAACAGCTTGGCTCAGCCATCGGGTGCGAGCTCGACACCACCGATGGGCTTGAGAGCTTGAGTGTAGTCGGTCTTGTCTAGTTCGTATTCACCGTCAGATGTCGGTGAATGTCGGGCCCCATAGCACGTGACAGCTCCTTGGGAGCAGTCCCGCTCGCCTTTGCGGAAGACATCCTCCAATAATTTACGAAGCTTGGTCTGTTCTTCTGGAGTTCCTGACACCTTGACGTCGTCGACGTGCATAATTGCTAAGAGACATTCGCCGTTGTGGTGTCTGATATAACGTGGCCGTAAAGTGCGAGGGCGGCTTGTAACAAGCCTTGGTGGCCTCAACATCCCAGCGCATCCTTGCAGCCAGTGTCTTTATGCAGGATTTCACAGGCCGGATACACATTTTCGCACCCCTTGATTACGTAGAGAACTGCGACGGCGTCAGGGGAGAGCACGAAGTTTACTTCGCGCTCCTCGTCACCTGTGGCTTACTCCTTTGAGAAATAGTTTCTTGACATCCCACGCGTCGCTCGTCCCATTCTCGGCAAGCCGCCTCAAAGACGATCACTCGCTGTGAGAATCGTAATGAGCGCCGGCTTAGGTGGCGATGACATCGGCGTCGGCATCCTTAAAACCTGGCAGAGTCAGTCGCATCCGAAACATCCGTACTTTCTGTGTGGGATCCGCTTTCTTCCGTGTTCATGTCCACCTGCTTACCCACCTGTAGTCTGGGATGCGCCTGTCTCCTCGGCGCGGGCGTGTGCCGAAACGGGTATGACGCCCTCGTGTGGACGGTGCCTCTGGGGCCTTCGGTGGGGCTCCGTACGGAGCCACAAAACGTGTGAGAGGTGCCGAAATCAGTGAACGGAGGGTAGAGGCAGGGATGGGAGGAGGGAGGAGGGTGAGGAGAGGAGACCAGATGAGAGGTGAAGAGAAGAGAGGACGCGAGGCGCTGTCTCTTCAAAACGAGGACCCAATACCGCAGGATGGTTGGGAAAATCTTATCCAGGACCCCTTTGGAGCTTTCGGTCAGCCCAAGACGGCACAAGGAAGGATCAAACTGCCCTGTGCACAGTTCAACCAGCAATGGCCCCGCACATTCGGGAATCCCACACGATCCAGAGAACGACGACGACGACGACGACGACGACGACGACGACGACCTCGCAACCCCCACGGGCAGCGAGGCCTCATTCTGAGCTGCGTAGGACGTCACCCCAGGAACGCACGAAAGTGTCGATAGTCTCGCAGCTCGCAGACCCCAGGAGCGGCGAGGTCTCACCCTGATCTCGACGTCACGACGAGGACACGAGCAGGGGGGGGGAGCGAACGACGAGGCGACAGGGGAGGGGACACTTGGGCCGCCAGGGCGAAACTCTCTGGGCTCTCGCCCCCTTGCGCCAGCATGCCCTCCCGAGCCCGGCTGGACGCAGGGATGAGGGAGGGGGGCAGCAACAGCAGCAAACAGGCAGAGAAGCAGGCCAGGGTCGGGGAGCGGTGGCGGGGGCGGTTCGTCCACGTCAGGCTTGGTGAGTGCTGCCTTCCCCCCCCCCTTCTCTCCCACCCCTCGCTGCGAGGCATCGGGGGCGGGGGGGGGGTGATGTGCGCGCGCTGGGCAGGATCACACGGAGGTCTCTAGGATGGGGTCCGAGTGGATAGGGTCTGGGGATCGCGCCGCATCGCCGATGCATCGGCGATGCATCGCCGATGAATGGGCGATGCATCGGCGACGTCAGCGATGCATCGGCGCTGTAGGCGTGGACAAGATCGGATTTCACGTCGAGCCGCATTGGCGATGCGGCGCGATTCTCCGACCCCGTCTGCTCGGACCCTATCTGGGAGGGCCTCCTCAGACCGTCTCGCCCCCCTGCCGGGTCGGCCCGCCCAGCCGCTGGCGTGGCTCCTGCCCGCGTCGCCCCTCCACGCAGCGTTGGCCGACTCCGTCGCCTCTCGCAGGACCTGCTGGCGGCCGAAACATGTGAACGGCCAAGAGAACACTCTCGAGAGGGGTGTCGAAGCCGATAAGCCCACCAAAGGGGTCAGGACCACAGATCCTGCAGTTCCGGCTGGTCTGGGACATGGGCCTTTGACAAGGACATAGCGACCTTACGCGGTGACTGGCGCGGGTAGCCAGCACACCGCGTGGAGAAGAGTGCGTTTGCGCGCGACCTTAGGCGGGCAGCTTGCGCGGGAATGTCCACGCAATCGCCCCCTCTTGCTTCAGTCGCCCATGTGGCCCCCTGGTGCCGGTCAACAAAACAATGGGAACACATCACACATATGTAGACATCTAAAGAGGTGTATACACAGGTGTTTGTTTTGGTATGGAGGTCCACGTTCATGTGCATGTGTCTATGTATATGTCGATGTATATGTATATGTGTAAGTGTACGTATGTGTGTCTAATTACGTGCATGTACATGTCTGTGTATATGGCTATGGAAATGCTTGTGTACATGCAGCTTAAACAGGCATATCAACATATGTATACATATGTGTGCATGTGTATGTGCATATGTACATGTATCTGTGTGTATTCGCATGTGCATATGACTGTGCGTATATAGATATATCTGCATGTATATATACGCGTGTATATGTGTAACTGTATGTGTGCATGTATGTATGTATGTCTGTCTGTCTGTATGTATGTCTGTATGTCTGTATGTATGTATGTATGTATGTATGTATGTATGTATGTATGTATGTATGTATGTATGTATGTATATATGTATGTATGTATTTGTGCATGCATGCATGTTTGTGTGTAGGTGTGTGTATGGATGTATGTATGTACGCATGTATGTATGTATGTATGTGTGTATGTATGTATGTACGTACGTATGTATGTATGTATGTATGCAGTTGTGTACACATGTGTGTAAGTGTGTACGTAAGTATATAGTAGCTGCACATGTCCATGTATAGTTGGATGTACAGCTATATGGTAGAACTAGGTGTATATGTGCATGCGTATGTGTATGGAGCGACTTGCAGACTATATGTGTACATGTATGTATGTTTGTATACACACATATATACGCATCTACAATTGTGCGTGTATGTGTCTATCAGCTACCGTGCTTGCACTGAGTGGGCGTGTTAGAATGCTTGCCGTTGTCTGGGAGGTCTCTTCAGTTTCCCAGGGCCGATCGATCCCCCCCTACTCGCACGCGTCCCAAAGAATGCGCCCCCCCTGAAATGGCTTCCCGGCGCTCATTTCGGCCTAGAGACGGCCAAGGCTCCAAGGCGGCTTCTAAGACAGTCAAGATGACACCAAGACGGCCCAAGATGGCCCAAAACAATTCAAGAGGCTCCCAAGACGGCCTCAAGACAGCTCGCCCGAGAGGGCTCCAAGAGGCCTCCAAGAGAGCTCGAGGAAGCAACAACTATAGACCTTCCTACGGTTATTGAAAGACGTTGAGGCTCTCGCCTGGTTTGGGCTTCCGACCGCCCACGAGGCCTCCAAGATCTCCAAGACAGCCAAGGAGGTCCCCAAGAAGGCCCCGAGTCGGCCCACGAGGGCCCCGGGATCGCCCAATAGCACCCCAAGAGGGCCCCAAGACGGCTCTAAAGCGTACCAAGAGGGCACCAAGACGGACCAGAGAGGCCCCAAGACGGCCTCCGACGGCGCCAGCCGGGCCAATCGCCTCCCTAAGACGGCCCAAGAGGGCCGAGGAGGCCCCAAAGAGGCCCCAGGAAGCCCCCAAGAGGCCCCTGAGAGGTCTTCCAGGAGGCTCCCAGGAGGCTTCCAGGATGCCCCAAGAGGGCCCCGAGAAGCTTTCTTCTCCCCCTCTCCTCTTCGAGAATAACCCAAGAGACCCCCGAAACGGCCCAAGAGCGCCTAAGATCGCCCCAAGAGGCGATTTCGAGGGCCGACGACGGGGCATGCAAATCGGGGACCCCCCTCATTGGACCAACGCCCTAAACAAGATTGTCCCCTGAGGCCTTCGAGGGTACCCGAGAGAGCCCCAGGAGAGCCCCAAGAGGGCTCCAAGAGGGCCCCAATAAGCTCATGAGGCGATATCGAGGGCCCCAGCGGGGGGGTTCAAATCAGAGACCCCCTCATTAGACCAACACCCTAAGCAAGATTGCCCTACAGGGCCCCAGAGAGTCCCAAGAGGGCCCGAATACATCTTGGCAAAGCCCTATCCCAACAGCCATCTGGGCTGAATGGTCCAATGGAATTCCCTTCCACAGCCCCGCCTTCCCCTGCTCGGGGGATGGGTTGATCACTGCTCCCTATTCGCCGGCCCAACGGGCCAGAGGCGTGCTAAGATCTCCGGTAACTGGTTAACAATTCTCTAGTTCGCACGCGCGGGGCGGCCGCTGGGGGTCCCCGGACGAAAAGTACCCCGGGCGATCCCCGACCGATCCCCGGGAGACTCCCCCAGAACGCTCCAGGAGCGCTCCATGAGCGCACCAACAGGGCTCCGAGACGTCCCCGAGAGCCCCAAGAAAGGCCAAGAGGCCCCCAAGAGGCCCCCAAGATGGTACACGAGGGGTCCGACATGCCACAAGATCGCTCCAAGACGCCCAAGATAGCCCCCAGACGCCCCAAGAGGCCTCCAAGAGCACTCCCAAGAGGGCCCCCGGAGGCAAAATTCATTGTTTTTCCTTAGGTTTTTGAGAGATTTTGGAGCTTCCACCTTTTCGGCTTCCCGACGCCCCAAGACGGCCCAAGAGGCCCCCAAGATCGCCCCAAGAGGGCCCAAGAGGCCCCCAAGAGGGCCCCAAGATGGCCCAAGAGGGCTCGAAGACGGCCCAAGAAGCCTCCAAGACGGTCCAAGAGGGCCCCAAGAACGCCCCCAAAGGGGCCCCAGAGAGGGAACACGAAACAACATTTCGAGCCCTCGGCCCTAAGAAGCCCCTACGAGGCCCCAAGAGGCCCCTAAGAGGCCCCAAGAGGCCCCCACGAGGCCCTCAGGAGGCCCCCAAGAGTCCCCCAAGCGGCCCCAGGAGGCCCCCCAAATGCCCCCCCGAGCGCCCCAGGAGTCCCCCAAGCGGCCCCAGGAACCCCCAAAGCGCCGCATTGACACCAGGCCCTCGGGCAAACGGCAGACATGAGACTGTATGGGCCGGCGGAATGTGCGAAGCGATTAAATTAATAAACACCACCTCCCCCACCCAGCCGGCAGCCAACCCGGAACTATGCGCACACCATGAGGGCCCCCCCACCATCCCTCCATAAAAACAATACGACATGTACATTGCGGGGCCCACCCTGCCAACACCCTCCACGGTCCCTGTCAAAAACATGGCGAAGTGTACATTGCAACAACATCTGGACAGTGCGCTGGCGACCTGTTGGCACGTTGCATCGTTTTTTGAAAAGGATGGCGGGGCACCCTTAGTGAAGCCGCTTTGTGCAGGGCCACCATTCGACAATTCGTGTCAAAACACATGCAGAGTGCACGTTGCGACAACGTCGTGGGTATTGTGCTGGCCACCCGCGATCACTATGTATGGTTTTCTGACAGGACGGCGATGATGCCCGCATGATGATGATTGCTGTGCGTAGGCCCAAAACAATGCTGACGCCCCCACATATCAGCATCTGGAACATGCGGACGGGGGGGCATCACGTTTTTTACAAGACAAGGATGGCACACCAACCGCATGTGGAGCCCGCGGCGAGCGTCGCGCACCTGGCGTCCGCGTTGGTTCCCAGTGGCTGTCCATCCAGTGGCGACCCCTGACTATTCCGAGACTCGGATACCACTTATGTGGTGGGAGGGCGAGTGGGAGTGAGCTAGACAGCTTGCGTGCGGAGAAGGTGGCTTGACCCCTACCCCTACGCCCCTCCCCTGGGCCTGGGAGGGGGAGGGGGACAGAGCTGTCGGACCGCCCAAGCTAGCCCAAGATGGCTTCAAGAGGGCCCTCGGCAACCTCAGACGGCCTCCACGATGGCCCAAGATACCCCAACATCGCTCAAGGTAGCCTCCGACATGCCTCCAAGACGGCCCAAGACAGCCCCAAGAGGGTTCGGAGTGCCCTTCGAGCCTCCGACGGCACTGTCCGAAAGGCCAAGACCATTCAAACACCTCTGGAAAATCAAGGTTGTTGGGCTTCTCGCCGTTTCGCGGCCGATGGGCTTCTCGGGCCTCAGGATGGCCACACGATGGCCCAAGAGAGGCCCAAGAGAGGCCCAAGAGAGGCCCAAGAGGGGCCCAAGGCGGCCGCAAGAGTGCCCCAAGAGCGCTGCAGACACGCACAAGAGCGCCCCAAGTGGGCATCAAGAGCCCATATTGGAGTCTCCGAGGGGACTGGGGGCCTCACATTTCTAACCATCTCTCTCCTTTGATCGATCTCCTCCTAGATGGCCTCAAGAGAGCCCAAAGGGGCGCCCGGTATCACCAGTGAGGCGCCCATCATCACCAGGGAGACGCCCAAGCGGCTCCCAAGAAGCCCCCACGAGAGACCAACGAGGCTCCAAGAGGCTCCTCCGAAGCATGAAAGGCGGTCCAAGAAGAGGCTCCACGGATCACTAGGACCTCTCCTCCTCCTCCTCCTTCTCCTCCTACTCTTTCTCCTCCTCCTCCTTCACCACCTCGTCTTCTTCCTCCGCCTCCTCCTCCTCCTCCTCGTCCTCCTCCTCTCCCTCCTCTCATTCGGGACAATATGATCTTATGTATTCCTAAACCCTTTCGGAAAAAACATTGGCAACGACTGACACATCCAAGGCCACATGTAACCCCCTCCTCCGCCTCCTTCTCCTCCTCTTCCTCCTCCTCCTCCTCTTCATCCTTTTCCTCCTCGCTCATCCGGGGCACTCTGATCTGATGGTATTCTAAATCCGTCCGGAAAACATTGACATAATGCTGGTGTCAGAGTCCCTCCCCGATGACAGAACCGTGGCTGGCAAGTCAACATTTGTCGAAGAGGACTCCAAGAAGTCCCCCATAGGGCCAAAACGGTGCCAGGTCGACCTGTTCCTAGGGCTCCCAACTTCGCGCTTCGCGCTGCGCGAAGCGCGAAGCGCGAATAACTTCGCGCTCTCGCGCCGCCCCCCCAAAGGGAGAAAAGGAGGACGAGGAGGAAGGGGAGAAGGAACGAGGACCGCGAAGCGCGAAGCGCGAATAACTTCGCGCCCTCGGGGGAGCCCTTGTGTTCAACCTACCTTCTGACGGCTCATGCAGCAACTATTCCCGCCCTCCTCGCACCCCCGAAAAGGCGTGCGAGGCGGCTGTTGCACTGTATGCTTCTACGCTGCCGTCGCCAAAGCAACTCACCTGGCGACCGTATCTTGACTACCTACCAGACCACCCCAACCCAACCCGAAGACCCGAATTTCGGGTTGGGGGGGGTAAGCGTTCCGCATGTGTTTTCTCGATGTTTCCCGACCCCCCCCCACTGGAAATCGAGGGTAAATTTGGGCCTTCGGGTTGGGTTGGGGTGGTTTGGTGGGTGGTGAGTATCTGGATGCGCTGGTGGGGGTACGCGAAGCCTCAAGAGTTCACTTATCCGGGCGAAGAACCCGACCATATGCAGTTCTGAATGCCGCGCTGTGGCACCGCCTTCGGTTGAGCTCCCTACGGGGGCACGGGATGTGTGAAGGGCGTGCCGAAATGAATGGGGAACCGCATGCGAAGCCTGCCACACAGGCCTTCGGTGGAGCTCACCATGGGGCCACGAAACGTGTGAGGGGTGTGTCGAAATGTGCGGGGAACCGCATGCGAGCCATGCCACTGGTGACTTCGGTGGAGCTCCCTATCGGGTCATGAAACGCGTAAAGAGCGTGCCGAGATGGGCGGGGAACCGCATGCGAACCCTGCCACTGGTGCCTTCGGTGGAGCTCCGTATTGGGCCACAACGCGTGTGAAGGGTGTGTCGAAATGGGCGGGGAACCGCATGCTAACCCTGCCACGCATGCCTCCAGGGGAGCTCCCTATGGGGTCACGAAACGTGCGAGGGATGTGCCGAAATGGCCGGGGAACCGCATGCGAACCCTGCCAGTGAGGCCCTCGGTGGAACTCCCTATGAAGCCACGAAACGTGTGAGGGGTGTGCCGAATTCGCCGTGAACCGCATGCGAGCCCGGCCACTGGGGCATTCGGTGGAGCTTCCTACGGGGCCACGAAACGTATGAAGGGTGTGCCGAAATGGGCGGGGAACCGCATGCGAACCCGAACCCTGCCAATAGGGCCTTCGGTGGATATCCACATGAAACCACGAAACGTGTGCGGGGTGTGTCGGAATGGCCCGGGAACCGCATGCGAACTCTTCCACTTGGGCCTTCGGTGGAGCTACCCATGGGGCCACGAAACGCGTCAGAGGCGTGCTGTAATGGACATGCGGAGGGCAGATGCAGGGATGGGAAAGCAGGAGGAGGGTCAGGAGGAGGGGAGAGAGGAGACGCAGGGCGCTGTCTCTTCAAGACGAGGGCCCAGAGCCACACGATGGTTTGGGGAAAAAACTCGAACCTCGATCCTCCTCGATCCTCAATGTTCCTAGTTTCCTCCTCCCCCTCGTCGCCCAAGCACTTCAATCTTCATAGCCAGCGTCGCCTCCAGCCGCAAATGCTCGGCTTTGCGCTCGGCGTCTGCGCCAGCAGCAGCCACGGCAGCCTCCAGGGCCGAGGGGGGGCTAGGAACACCAGCGGCGGATAATGACGACGACGAGAAAAGGAACAAAAGGGCAATAGTTATGATTACGTTCGGCAGCAGCTGCACAACATCATAACCATATGTCCGAGTGCCACTGTTTCCCCCCGCTCTCTGCCTGCACAATCGTGCCACATTGCCGCCGTTGCGGGGCGCGCGTCGTCATCGCGCCAGCTGAGTGGCCCGAGAAAGACCAAGTGGTATCCCCGATTGCTGCTGCCAAGGCCCGCTTCAGCGACAGCCGCCACTGCGCGTGCACTCTGCACGTCTGCGGCCACCGACGCCGCATCTGGAGGCGGCGACCATTTCAACCTCGTGACGGAGCATTGCCTGGCCACCGACACCGAGCTAGCCGTAGGTCTCGAATGAGATGCCCGAGACGCGTATACCGTGCCGTATCAGCTACTCGACCTCTCTGTCGGCCGCTATCACTCAGGCTTGGGATGCAGATGCGCGGCCTCCCTGGGCGTGTCAAACTCTGACAAGGCACCGCACCATCACTTGGAAATGAAATGCGGTAAAGCCCTCTGGGGTCCCGGGATACCCAAGATAAACATGATCGACCCACGAACCCGGAAAGGAATATAGAAACGTAAGGCATGGCAGCGTTTCCAAGACACCTGACTGGGCGACGGGCAATTGCAACGCTGAGCGTATCGATATTGATTTTCCTGCCGACGCCGTATGCGTCTCAATGAGGGTCATTTTGTCCCTGGCATGTGCATGCGCCACTGCGGCCAATTATCTTCGTTCCGCGCCCCGGACGTTGACCCGCTCCATGTCCCTCGCCTTGGAGCCGCGAACCAACATGATCGAAACACGAACCCGGAAAGGAATGTAGAACTGTAACACATGGCAGCGTTTTCAAAGACACCTGATTGGGTGACGGGCAAATGCAATACTGAAGGTATCGATCTTGATGTACCCTGCCGAGGGCTGTGCTGTGCTGCGCCGTGCTGAATTGCGATGTGCCATGGCGCGACTGTGCTCTATAGCCTCGTGGATCGAGTCCTCCTTTGCATCCGAGTCCTGACCGAACTGATCTGGATCTTAAGCTCGAGCTGCCTGAACACATAGTAGCTGCCCCAGAGCTAATGGACAGGGGAACATGCCAGGAGGACGCGCCGCGAAACGTCCCAAGGGATGCGCCAGGCGACGTGCCAGGGGACGTGCCATGGGGTCGCACCGCGGGACGTGCCAAGGGGACGCGCTACGGAACGTGCCAATGGATGTGCCACGGGATGTGCCAGGGGACGCGCGACGCGACGTGCCAGGGGGACTCGCCAAAGGACGCCCCACGGAACGTGCCAAGGAACGTGCCAAGTTGCAATGCTGAGTGCATCGACCTTGATGTACCGTGCCGAAATCAGTGCTGTGCTGCGCCGTGCTGAATTGCGATGTGCCATGGCGCGATTGTGCTCTATAGCCTCGTGGATCGAGTCCTCCTTTGCATCCGAGTCCTGACCGAACTGATCTGGATCTTAAGCTCGAGCTGCCTGAACACATAGTAGCTGCCCCAGAGCTAATGGACAGGGGAACATGCCAGGAGGACGCGACGCAGAACGTCTCAAGGGACGCGCCAAGCGACGTGCCAAGGGACGTGCCATGGGGACGCACCGCGGGACCTGCCAAGGGGACGCGCTACGGAACGTGCTGGGGACAAGCGTTTCGCTCGAGACATCCTGTCAAAATCATTTGAATTCCTACGCGCGGGACGCTGCACGCGCGAGACATCCTCGGAATTCCTGCGAGCGGGACGTGAAAACAAGCATTTCGCCTGAGACATCCTTTGAATTCTGGCCCCCCACGAGGCCACCGCTCGAGACATCCTCCAATTTTGCAAAACCAGCGTTTCGCTCGAGACATCCTCAACAAATTATGAAAAACAAGCGTTTCGCTCGAGACATCCTGTCAAAATCCCAAGAAATCCAAATACCCGCGCGCGGGACGCGGCACGCGCGAGACATCCTTGGAATTCCTGCGCGAGGGGCGCTTTTCCGTGTCGCGGTCGGCTCTGCAAAACCAGCGTGTCGCTCGAGACATCCTCAACAAATTCTGAAACCAAGCGTTTCGCTCGAGACATCCCCAACTCTGCAAAACCAGCGTCTCGCTCGAGACATCCTCAACAAATTCTGAAAAACAAGCGTTTCGCTAGGGACATCCTCAATTTTTAATTCGCCGGCCCTACGCGACCTCGTTATTTATCGCAAAAGAAATTCGCCGGCCCTACAGCCGTCAAAACCGAGGGGAAACCAACTAAAAGAGAACCCTGGGCTCAGGCCCTTTCCGGGAAAATGACAACATCCAAAAGCGCCTTGGCAAGGGCACCTTCATGACTGACGCGGTACAAACTCAACACAGCATGTTCGGAGTCTACGAAGCACCTGCTCTCGAAGAATTTGCAACAAGGTTTCACTAAGGAGCGGTGAGGCAGCATGCGGGCGGGCCCACAATTTCAACCACGCATGTGCGCCAGCAGACACTCAAGCCGACTATACACGGACGAGCTTCTTTCCCAGCCGACGGAATGCAGCAGACAGCTGCAAGCGGGACCTCGACGACTCCGAGGCGGAGCTGAAGGGCAATGCGGTAACGAACGCCATCCATGCACTCGGCTGCGCACCGCGACATCTTACCATAATGCGGCCCACGGTTGGATAGAACACCTTATGCATAGAGTCGGCCGCAGAAGCCAAGAAAGCACTCGTTGTTTGCAGGTTTTCGAGTGCGAGGAACACGCGACTGTACAGCTGGGAGCGAACGCCAAAGGGTGGAAGGCAATGGTCTATGACCAAACAAACTCGCCTCTCCACCGTTCGAGGGACTCACAATCGCCCCGGGCAACGGCCGCGAAAACGACAGCGTCGGTCGAAACGTCAACCTCCACGCTTGCTGCCGGTGACAAGGCGGCTGCTGCGCGCGCGTGGGCTTGGGCCGCGTCACCTCGTAGAGGGCGCCCAGCTCGGTGCAGAATGCCCTGGCCTTGGCCCGGGTGCCCTGCGGGGACAGCAAGCGACCACAACCACATCAAGCACACAACCTGGGACATGCTTTACGCATGCCAAACTATTGCCGGAATACCGAAACCAACATCGCAATGGTGGTGGTCGATGTGGCGTCCCAGGACGGCCAAACCGACCACAACCACGACCAAAATGCTCACGTCGAGGTCGGTGAGTTCTCCCCCGGGGGGCTTTCCCGATTAATCAACTATGCTGTGGTTGTGGCTCTTTGCTGTGCCCGGATGCCCACCCTGCTGGCCAAGAAAACCACGCCTGCGCTCAGAGCAGAAAGCCTCGGCCACATCCCGCCTGGAAGAGCCGCCCGCGCCCCCCCCCCCTCCCCCCATCAGCGGGGAGGCGGCCGCCTCTGGCCCCCCACCGCCCCCATCAGCGGGGAGGCGGCAAGCCTCCGGACCCCCGTGCTGCCGGCGCCCCCGGGCGCCTGACCCTCCTCGGCTGGGGCGGCGCCGAGTCCTTCCCACAGGTCAGGCGCATGGAGACAATCTCCCCCACCTCCTCGGGTCGTCGCCCGGCAATCTGCCCGCGACATGCGTCGCGACTCCACGCATGGCTGCCTCGAGCCACTCTGGCAGCGGGCGCGGGTTGCTGGCAGGCAGAATGCGGATGCCTCGCGGCGAGGCCGCTTTCATGCCCTTGCCCATGAACCACCACGCCACGCACGCGTCGACCACCCCCTCGAGGAAAGTATGCGGGCGCTGGCCCAACACCTCGCGCGGGGGGCGCGGGTCGTGGACCCGGGCCATGTACTGCACAAGGCGTTCAGCCAGCAACTCAAAGCTGGAATGTGTGGATGCCGTTATGTGTGGAAGCTGCTCCGGAAGTCTTTGCTGTCGCTTGGCCAATTGGCGAAAGGCCTTCGATGTGCGGGAAAATCCGCGGAAAGTTTGGGGAACATTCCCCCACAGACCGCCGTGGCCGCCAAGACCCCCAAGGCGCCCAGGAGACTGCACGGCCCTGCGCAGGTGGAGACAGAGAGCTTGCGCCGACTGACCACACACTGCGCGCATCGTGCATCACAGGACACAGCGTCGTATAACCCACAGTTATACGACACTGCATCGCAGGACACAGCGTCGTATAACTCGGAGTGATGGAACCAGATCCGATATTGCGCTGACACAGAATTCGGGGCTTCCCCTGAAGGCTCTGCCAATGACTGCCAGGGCGACCCTGTCGTGCTGCTCTTGCAGGCCGATCGCCTGATCAACGGCCTGCTCCTGGGAGCCCTTGGAACATGTCGCCATGCCCTTCGCGTGCTCAAAGGCAGGGGCGCCCAGCGCGGCGGCGCGAAACGCAGCGACAACATCTAGGTCGCAAAGTTCGGCAGCGACACGCGCGTCATGGTCGCCCCCGGTGGTGCCCCAAAGCGCAGGAGGCTGAAGGAAGAGGGAGAAGAGGCTGGGGCGGCGCGGCGCGGGGGCGAGAGGAGGGAGGCCGCGCGAGAGGGCCCCCAGCTGTCCCCCCCCCTCCGCCATGCTGCCTGCCTCCCTCCCCTTGCCGTCCGTGCCGTCTGCGCCATGAGGCGGAGCGCAGAGGTCAGCATTGAGCACCGTGGGAAGACGTCGCCCGAAACCGGGCACACAACTGCCTGCAGCTTGTGGTACCGCCTCGGGGGCTGGAGCTGCGCGCGCGGAGCCGCTCGCCAGGGCTCGCCTGGCGGGCACTGCACCCCAGCTCGCGGTGCCCCTCTTCGAGGTCCAGGCCATCCCTTCGAGGCCCCAGAACCGTGTGGTGTCGGACCGCGTAGCGACCTCGGGATTCCCAACGACCTCGGAGGTCCGCAGAGGCTACCAGGAAACGCTCCCAGAGGCCCCTGCGGTCCACTTGCGGGAATTGCAGCCTCTGGGAGCTCTTCTTGCGGCCGCGGACCTCCAGCAAATGGCTCGATCCATGGGCAGGAGGTCCGCGGAGGCCTCGGGGAGCCCTTCGTGGCGGCCTCTGCGGACCTCCCGCACATGGCTCCCTTTGCGGGAAGTCCGCGGAGGCCTCTGGGAGCCCTTCCTGGCGGCCCCCGCGGACCTCCCGCAGATGGCTTCGTTTGCGGGAGGTGCGCAGAGGCAACTGGTGGCCCTTCCTGGCGGCCTTCGAGGTCCGCTGAGGCCTCTGAGAGCCCTTCCTGACGGCTTCTGCAGACCTCCTGCAAGTGTGCCTCCATTTGCGGGAGGTCCGCAACGGCGGCTGGGAGCCCTTCCCGGCTCCATTCGCAGGAGGTCCACAGGGGCTTCTGGGAGCCCTTCATGGCGGCCTCTGCGGCTCCATTTGCGGGAGGTCCGCAGAGGCCTGTGGGAGCCCTTCCGGGCGGCTCTTGAGCCGCCGGTGCGGACGTCCTCCACTTGCTCGATTTGCAGGGGGGAGCCCCGGGGACCGAGGGTCCAGCGTCACCCCAGAAGCTCCGCCACCCAGCAGAGCAAACACTACACCCTGCGAAATGCTTAAGAAATCATGGGTTAAGAAATTCATAGTCTCAGAACTTGAATAAAAACCCAAAGCTTCTATCAAACTCATAGGATTCACACTGAAACATTAAGAATAATCGAGACTCTGGCCGAAAACGTCAGTTTTCTTAAGCATCGCCTAAGGTGTACAGCTCCAGGACTTGCGGCCTCTGGGGCCCCTCGGCCAGGCGCAGGCTCGGGCAGCTCGCGGAGGCCGAGAGAGGGTCCGCTTCCCGAGAGAGGGGGCGCCGAGGTGCAGCGGCAAGCTGGCACGAGACAGACGGGCATCCGACGGATCGGTGGCCTCCATCCACGGGCGAAGTCTCGACCCCCTCCGCAGAGGCATTTAGCTTTCGCCCTGGGCACACTTCTGGTGGCCCCCAGGGCGCAGAGGCAGAGGCGCCCCCCGGGAGGCCGCAGCGGAGAAGACGTCAGGACTTTTGCCCGGAATCTGGGCACGGCTGGGGGGTCGCACATCGACTCCATATCACTCTGGCCAGAATGTCGACACTGACGCGGGCACGGAGGAGCCTCCAGGAGGCTCAAACGCGTCCATGTTTTTCGAACCTCGAGCTTCGTCTAGTGCTGTACATTATCCTCCGACGTCGAAATTGTTTCGTGACGTGGGCCGCCGGGGACCTCGACCCCGGGGCCGGCTTTTCATCCTCAATAATTACTTAACGCTCCCTTGGCTGGAAAATCGTTCGTTCTCCAGCGGCCCAAGACGTAGAATCTGGCCGCCACGCTTCGATTGCGCCGCGTCGGCTAAAAGGAGTGATATTTTGGGGGGGCGCGGAGGGCCCAAACCCAACCGCGCAAGCCGCTGCTGTGGCATACTTATCGTATTGAACGATCAGGGAAACGCAATGGGCCCGCACCAGGCAGGCCTGAACTGTATAGAATCGCGAAATCGGATCGGATCGGAAACAGATCGGATCGGAATGGACCGCATCGCCCAAGGATCGAAATCGGATCGCCGCGCATGACTTCGGTTGGCTGTGGCCGATGCCGATGCCGATGCCGGTGAACCGAAACGAGCCGAATCGAATCGGAATCGCGGCCCTGGCCGGCGGACCGAATCGCATCGCATCTGATCGTGGGCGGCCCTGCCTGAGGCCACTCCGGCGAAGGGCCACCTCTTCTCACACGTGCAGCCGAGCGCGGGCGGATCGGAGCAGCAAGCAGCAGCATACACATGCCTTGCTCGGAGGTCCGCGCGGACTCCTTGGATCGGCGCGCGGGGGGGGGGCCCTGGCGCGCGGAGCGCGCGGATCTGCTCCCGAGACCCCCCGTCCTCCTCCTCCCTCTCTCCTGCCATCTGCGCCGCCTGCGGCTGCTCCTTCCCCCCCCTCCCCCCCTCCCCCCCCCTCTCCCCTCCGTTCCCCTGCCTCTGCCCGCGCCCCGAGGCAGGTGCGCGCTCTGAGCGCCCGCCCGGCCGGCCCGCCTGGCCGGCCGCCCGGCACGGGCCCTTCCCCGAGACGGGTCTGTACAGGCCCCCCCCCCAGGTAGCGGAAACGAGTGATCCTTCCGAGGCCCCTTGTTGATGGACTGGGGCCCCACCGATCGTGGAAAGATCAATCTTTCTCCGCGGCGCCCGCCGCGCAACAACAACGACGAGGAGGAAGAGGAGGAGGAGGAGGAGGAGGAGGAGGAGGAGCAGGCGGATGAGGGGCGGAGTTGATTCGCCGCCGAGAAAAACAGGGGGGGATCCTCAACGCCAACGACCTCCTAAGGTTACATTCTGCCACGGGTGGCATCGATGCGGGATCCTGGCGCCTGCCCTGCGGCTGCTTTCCCCACGGCCGAGTGTCTGGAGGGTGGAGCCCGACGCTATCGCGGGAGGCGCCTGCCACCCAGCCCTCCCTCCTGCTCCTCCTCCTCCTCCTCCTCCTCCTCCTCCTCGTTCTGAGGCGGAGCGACGGCCCTCCTTGTGGAGGGGGCGAAGGGCGGGCTGGGGGGGAGATGACCTTTAAGGTCACACAAACACGCACACGCACACACGCACACACGCACACACGCACGCAGGCACGCAGGCACGCACGCACGTACGCAGGCACGCAGGCATGCAGGCACGCAGGCACGCAGGCACGCAGGCACGCAGGCACGCACGCAGGCGACGCAGGCGACGCAGGCGACGCGGGCGACGCAGGCACGCACGCGCACGCACACGCGCACGCGCACGCGCACGCGCACGCGCACGCGCACGCGCACGCGCACGCGCACGCGCACACACACACACACACACAGACACACACACA
>CAUYUJ010014849.1:537991-614993 GCA_963575745.1 Prorocentrum cordatum | reverse complement strand
CACCACACACGCACACACGCACACACGCACACACGCACGCACGCACGCACGCACGCACGCACGCACGCACGCACGCACGCACGCACGCACGCACGCACGCAAACGACTCCTTGCATGCCCCAAGATGTTTTGTTGGTTCGGGATGTTCGTCTCCCTCCCCCCCCCACACACACACTTCCTAGATCTTACCAGAATCCCATGGGCACCGCCGATGCTTGGTGCCTGTGTGTTGTTTCCCCCCCCTGAGCCCTGGCGCTTCGCTGTGCGCTCGCAAGCCAGGCCGGCCCGGCGCCGGGCCCGCCTCCACGGCCTCGCGCAGCACGTCCGCCCTCAGCCGCTCCAGCCCCTTCCTGGCCGCGTCGCCTGGTGGGCCGCCCACCCCCTCGCGCGGCGGCCAGCGGGAGCCTCCACGAGGCGGGGCTCTGCCCAGACCCTCCCTCGAACCTGGAGACTTCTCGGCGGCGAGCGAGGGGGGGGAAGTGAGAAGGAGTAGGCCCTCTCAGGAGGCGGCGGGGCTTCTCCGAAGCCCTCGCGCCTTCTGAGAAGCCTTCCGTGCCTTGGGGGAAGGCTCAGGAAACCTCTCAGAGGGCTGGGAGACTTCCGAGACTCCTGAGAGGGCCCGCCCCGTCTCATTTCCCCACCCTGGGCTCGCCGCCGAGCTTCGTTCCCCGCCCCTGGCGGCGCAAAAGAGGGCGGCAGTGGGAGGAGGCTTCTCAGAAGGATGTTCCTTCTCAGCAGGCGCCGGCCCTACACCCTGCGAAATGTTTTAGAAATCATGGGTTCAGAAATTCATAGTCTCAGAGTTTGAATAAAAACCCAGCGTGTCTATTCAAATTTTGGGATTTACATTGGATTATTAAGAGTGATCGAGACTCTGGCCGAAAACTTGGGTTTTCTTAAGCATCGCCTAGGGTGTACACCTGTAGCGCAACAGGCACGCGCCCTCTGAGAAGCAGGCGTGCTTCCGAGAAGACCTCCCCCCTCCCCCCGGACCCCCCGCAGCGCGTGGCCGACGGACCCCATCGGAGCCTCCGAAGCCTCGTCCCCCGGCTGCCCCGCGGACATCTGGCCCCCTTGCCGATCCCCAGCTGTTCTGGCCGAAGCTAGGGCTCCCAACTTCGCGCTTCGCGCTCCGCGAAGCGCGAAGCGCGAATAACTTCGCGCCCTCGCGCCGCCCCCCCAGAGGGAGAAGAGGAGGACGAGGAGGAGGAGGAGGAGAAGGAACGAGGACCGCGAAGCGCGAATAACTTCGCGCCCTCGTGGGAGCCCTTGCCGAAGGCGGGCGGGCTCCTGCCGCAGGTGAGCGCAGCGACGGCAGAGGCCGACGGCGGTCGCCGCAGCGGCAGCAACGCGGGGCGCGCGCCCGAGACGCGCGCCGAGGGCCCGGGCGCCGGCTGGCCGGCAGCGGCACCCGCGCTGCAAGGTCGGAGGGCGCCGGGCACGAAGCCGGACCCCCTCGGAGCCTGCCTCTGGCTCCAGGGGTCTGGGACCAGACCCCTGGAGCCAGAGGGATGGGCGCTCCTCCTGCTCTCCTCCTTATCCTCCTCCTTATCCTCCTCCTCCTCCTCCTTCTCCTTCTCCTCCTCCTCCTTCTTCTCCTCCTCCTCCTCCTCCTCCTCCTCCTCCTCCTCCTCCCCCTCCCCACCACCACCAGGACCGTGGCACGACAGATTTTCACATCCAACCCTGTCTTCGAGAATCTCCGAAACATCAGCCGCTCCCGAAACATTCGCAGCACACAGACATTCCCGGAGCTGGCCGAAACTGTCTGGACCAAAAACAATTGGCCGCCGGAATTTGGCGCGCCCAGATTCCCAGCGCCGAGGTTCTCAGAAATCGGCCTGCGGCGGCGCCCAGCGTGTCGTCGCGCGGCCAGGGTGGGGGCAACAGAAATCATGGGCGGCGATGGCCCCGACCGCGGTGTCTTGGCCCCCAGACCTGGACACGGCCGCACCCGAAACACGAATCTACTGCGCCTCCATGTGTCAACCACGCCCCCACATGCCAGTGCCCGCGCAAATCTGGTTTCCCCCACCGGCCCCCAAAAACAAATGGAGCGCCAACGCTTCCCTTGAGTTCCTCGCGCCGCAGCCTTCCCTCTCGGCCACTCGTGCGAATGCGCGCGCGGCGCTCCGCGAAGCGACGTTATAATTTTCTCTGGAGCTCCCTCGGGGCCTCTGGCCCCGATACGTCCTCGTCCATGGCTCGTCGGACGACGCCCCGAGACCCCCCCGAGAGGCAGCCTCGACCGAGCCCGTGCTTTTTCTTGTGGCGAGCTCCGCGCGCTCTCTCCTCCTCCTCCTCCTCCTCCTCCTCCTCCTCCTCCTCCTCCTCCTCCGCCTCCTCCTCCTCCTGCCTCTCCCCCTCCTCCTCCTCCTCCTCCTCCTCCTCCTCCTCCTCCTCCTCCTCCTCCTCCTCCTCCTCCTCCTCCTCCTGCATGTCGGACCTCCCCCCTGGAGGGGAAGAACCGGCGGCGAGCCCAGGGGGGAAGTGAGAAGGGGCGGGCCCTCTCAGAAGGCTCGGAAATCCCCCGGCCTTCTGAGAAGTTTTCCGAGCCTTCCCCGAACACAGAGAAGACCTCTCAGAAGGCCTCTGGCCTTCTGAGAAGCCCCGGCGACTTCTGAGAAGGCCTTCTCCTTCTCATTTCCCCCCCTCGCCCGCTGCCGAAAGAAACAGGGACCATGACCAGGACGGAACGCGGAAACGTCGTGCCGATCTTGGCCACTGTCGATCTTGGTCAGCGTCATTTCGTGGACAAGCTTTGCGAATCGGCGACGGCCGACATGGACCTTGACAAAAGATCGGCATCGACCGTGCCCCCTGCCTGTCACAAGAACGCCCTGGTCGACCTCCCAAGAAGTGCCCCGACCGGCTGAAACTTTAGCAGAGGCCGCGCATCCCGAGGGGCAAGCGCGCAAGGCAAGCGGGGCCCCGCCGGGGCCGCCATCCCCGCTCCCCGCCACATGAGGAGCAGCGGTAGAAGCGGCACCGGCAGATGCAGAAACACGGGCGGAAGAGCGGGCCCGTGATCGTGATGAAGATGCGGCCCGTGGCCGCAGGGATTTGTGCAGAGCCCAGAGCTCGACACTGGTCGCTACTGCATGCGTACTTCTCCGGAGGCCGCCGGCAGAGGAAGGTCGAGCACGGACAGACTGGTGCTGCAGAGCTGGTAAGTCACACGACGAAGAGCTCGCATCCCAAGGCTTACAGAGCACCCCAACACTGCGGCAGCAGTCGCGCGAGAGCTGGACGGCTGGGTTCAACATGGAGGAGGAGGAGGAGGAGGAGGAGGAGGAGAGAGGAGGAGGAGGAGGAGGAGGGCGGAAGAGGAGGAGGAGGAGGAGGAGGAGAGGAGGAGGGCGGGAGGAGGAGGAGGAGGAGGAGGAGGAGGAGGAGGAGGAGGAGGAGGAGGAGGAGGAGGAGGAGGGGATCGCCACGCCCAGGGTCGTGAAGACTTGCGAGGTGGCCTGCGGCACGGCGAGGACGGCTCCGCCCTGACCCATCGTGGGGCGGGATGGCTCGGCACCGGCCGACCCCGGGCCGCTGGCGGTCGGCCCACTGGCGGTCTTCAGGGCCTTGAACGCCAGCGGGCCTCTTCAGCCAGGTCAAATTGAAGGGGAACTGGAACACACAAATAAATACACACAAATAAAAATGTCCCCCATATTTTCCCATATTTTCTGGGTTTTTGTCTTCCCACCACTTCCCATATTTTTGCATATTTTCCTGGGAGTCGACGATTAATTGTGTCTGTGTGTTTCTTTCCCTGCTGATAAATGACGCCTTGACGGCGTGACGCCGTGACGCCTCCCCCTCGGGGCTGTCTGCGGGCCCTCGGCACGATTGCCTCTGCACCTGACACGGGGCCTACGACAGCATATCATAGAGCCCTGGACATGAAACCAGAGGAGCTAAACAGCCTGCGAACGTACGCCTCACGCATCGCGGAACGCGACCCGCTTCCCGCCGCCTTCAATGACGCTGCCGCGTACATCGGGATCGTGCCCATCGATTGGCATGTCGCATACGGCGTGAAGAACTCGTGCTCTTCAACATATCATCGACACTCCAAGGGCGGCCAACTAGCGAAGCTTAGCACACGTCATCGGCCACGTAAGTGCGAGCGGGTCGCAACTGCTTCCGTGAAGGACGGCGTTCACACGCAGCACAAGCCGAGCCCTTTCCGGAACGGCGCTGCCGCTGGCGAGCGTTGGAGGTGGCCAGGGGGTCTGAACTGGTTGAGATCCCAGAGAATCGGCCAGGAGGGGGGATGAAGCCACATCCGCTCAAAATGAATCCCCTGACCCCTCCAGAGGCTCATCTGGTACAGGTTTTCACCAAGGATGGCCCTTTGTGTTTTGTCGCTGTAGGTTACATTCCACCCGCCATGCTTTTAAATTGTGTGAGCGGGACCCCTCTCACCCCCAATCGCAGTCGACTATGTCTATGCTCCGTTGGTTGCGTGGCGGGCGACACCACAATGAAGGCACTCCCATAGGCGACGTCGTACCCGTGGATCGGGTATCGCCTGCTGTACCCCGTTCGTTTCACCCATTCGGTTTCACCCTTTTTGCGTCTCTTCTCTTTGCGTCCCAGGGCGTCCTCGGATAATCCTCGGCGGAGTCCAACCCCCAACATTTGTTTCAGCCATCCGTTTCTGGCGGTCCCGCAACCCGAAAGGGCTCCAGGAGGCCGAAAACGGCCAAAAACCTACTCGAACCCAGCGCCTCGAACCTCAGGTCGGGGGCTCGTAGAGAGGGGTTATCCCAGGGTGGGGCTGGGAGACGAACCCAGCTGGGTTCGGAGGAGGCGGAGGAGGAGGAGGAGGAGCAGGAGGAGGAGGATGAGGAGGAGGGGGAGAGGCAGGAGGAGAGGGAGGAGGAGGAGGAACAGGAGGAGGAGGAGGAGGAGGAGGAGCAGGAGGAGGAGGAGGAGGAGAAGGAGGAGGAGTGCTGGGCCAGAAGCAGTGCTGGCCAGAAGCAGCGCTGGGCACCTCAGACCCCCAGCCGGCTCCAAGCGGGCGAGCGGCCGCGGAGGAGCGTGGGGACTCCAGCGAGGCTGCGAAACGGACGTGGCCGTGCCTCGCAGGACACCCCTGGGCATGGTCGCCGTCTTCTCAGGGTGCACTCTGGCACGAACTGACCTGCTCTTGGACGGCCTCCGGGCCCAGGATAATTACCCCTTTGGAAGAAAGGGGCAACGAGCAGGGGGGCCTTGCAAAGAGGGGAAAACCACTGGCCCTCGTTGGCAAATCTCCGCGCTCCCAAGCGGGGTGGGGCTATAGCAGAGCGCCATCCGCGATCCAGGGGCGACTGGGGGTCGATGCGCTCCCCGCTGAGCCTTACCCCCCTCTGGTTGCCCCGGAGACCAGCCCCCTCGCGAGCCGCCGCACCGCCGCTCGCGCCTGGGCGGCGGCCCCGCGTCGGGCTCGAGCGCCATCGGGGGCGTGACCTCTCGCGCGGCAGGGGCGTCTGCGAGCTGCGGGCGCAGGGCCGGCTCCTCCGACCCCCGGGCCCGGCCGCTCAGGAGCAGGCGCGGCTCACGTGTCCAGCATCCCGCGGGCCACCTCCAGCGCCCGGCGCTTGGCGTCCTCCAGCCGCCTCCGCTTGCTCTCCCGGAGGGCCTCGCCCGCCGCCAGCTCGGCCTCCCTCATGCTCGCCTCCGCCTCGCGCACCCCCCGCGCCGCCTCCTGGGCCATCTGCTGCCTCAGCCCCTCCAGCTCGCAATGCACGCGGCCCTCTTCCGCGCGGAACATGCGTTCGAACGTGCGCTCCGTCTGAGCATCGTCTAACCGATCCCTGCCCCCACTGGCGTAGATGGGGTACAGGCTGCTCCCTTCGGGTCTCGAGGGGCATCTCCCCAACAGGGGGTGGTGGGGTGGTGGGGCCTGGGATGGGCGTGGGGACACGACCGCTTACACGACACCGACCGCCTCCAGCTCCCCCCGCCGCCTCGCCTCCAGCTCGGCCGCCTTCCGCGCCTCCTCGCCCTCCCTCCGCGCGGCCACCTCGAGCCGCTCCCGCTCGGCGAGCCGCGCCCGCCGCCGCTCCTCGGCGAGCCGCGCCTCCGCCTCGCGTCGGGCGGCCTCGGAGGCGCGCGCCAGGGCCTCCGCCAGCGTCTCGCCCCGCTGCCTCTCGAGCTCCTCGGCCGCCCTCCTCCGCGCCGCCGCCTCGGCCGCGCGCCTCCTCGCCGCCGCCTCTGCGGCACGCCTGCGGGCCTCCTCGGCGGCGCGCCGCCGCGCTGCCTGCGCGACCTGCAGCCTGGCCTCCTCCTCCTCCCCTCTCCGCCGTTCCTCGGCGTCCCGCAGCACCCTGGCGGCCTCCGCGTCCCCAGCGCGGGCCCTCTCGTCCAGGAGCTCGTCGGCGAAGCCCAAGGCGCGCCGCCGAGCCTCCTCCAGACGGATCCGGTCCTCCGCCGCCGCAGCGGCCGCGGTGGCCCGCGCGCAGCTGGCAGCGGCACCGATGGCCTCCAGAAGTCTCGACAGGACGGGGCCGGGCTCGAATCGCGCTCGGGACCTGGCATCCGATACCGACCGCAAAAGGCCCTCGATGTCGTCGTCGTCGTCGTCGTCGCAAGACCCCATGCCTGCCATCGCATTTGCCAGCAGCCCCCGCGCCAACCGCGTCGCCTCCTTTGCGCTGGGCCCAGTCGCGGGAAGCCGCGAGGCGATCGATGCCCCGCCGCCGGCAGCCTCTGCAGTGGCCAGGTACTCCCACGCAGTGGCGCTCCTCCCTGGCCCTGGCTCTGGCCCAGCACCGTCATGGACGAGCAGCGCCCCGTGCCACCCCAGGAAGTGCTGGATCTGGCAGACAACGTCTGCCTGGCAGCCAGCCCCAGGGAGCGGCCCCCAGACAACCACCCGGTCTGCGAGGACACTCGTGCGCACCTTCGCCTCCACCCGCACCTGCCCGAGCTGCTGCTGGAGCTGCCTGCTCACTCCAGACGGGAGCAGCAAGACGGCGGCGCCCGGGGCCACCAGCTCTCCGCGGAACTCGCCGAGGACCCGGTTGAGCGCCCCCAGCACTCGGCTCTTGTCCTGCCCCGCAGGCAGCGCCACGTACTGAATATCGTTTAACCGATCCCCATCCCCAGCGGCGTGGCCTGGGCCCCACCGGCCGATTTACCCCCCTACATGGGGATATAGGTCGTTTCCTTCGGGTTTCGAGGGGTGTAACCCCAACTGGGGTGGTAATTTGGTGGGGGTCTCGAAGGGGATGGAGATGGGGATGGGGGTCGGATAAACGATACCGACGTACGCGCTCGCTCGGGCGCCTGCCCGCTGGGGGTCTGGGCAGCGCAGCGGCAGGAAGCGCCCGCCAACGCCGGCCTCGGCCGCGGAGGCTCTCCGGAGGCCCTCCCACGCGGGTTTTCGTCCGCCCAGGGCTCGAAGTCGACGTACACCTTAGGCGATGCTTAAGAAAACTTGAATTTTCGGCCAGAGTCTCGTTTATTCTTAATGTTTCAATGTAAATCCTAAGATTTGAATAGAATTTTTGGGTTTTTATTCAACTTCTGAGACTATGAATTTCTTAACCCATGATTTCTTAAGCATTTCGCAGGGTGTATCCCAGTTGACTGCCGAAGTTGGCGGAGCAGAACTGCAGCACCTGCGAGCTCGCTCCGTTGATTCCCATGCCCGCGCTCCAGCGCCGGTGGTCATAGCGCAGCCGGACCTCGCGGTCGGACAGGACCGCACAGGCAGCAGCCACGCGCTGGAAATTCCCCTTGGCGAAGAGCTGCAGGGGGTTCTTGTCGGGGTGGTGCAGCCTGGACTTCAGCAGATAGGCCCGCTTCACATCAGAAAGACCTGCGTGCTCAGGGACGCCCAAGACGTCGTAGTGGTTGAGCTCTTCGGGGAACTGGAAGTCGGCTGGCACTGCTGGCTCTTCTGTGAGGGCCATGGTTGATGTGCTCCGCACGTTCCCTTCTAGACAATGGTATCATGCCGACCTGCTCTAGGACGCCTTCGAAGTACTGAGCAAAGCCAGAGGTAGGCTGCGGGCACGCGTATTCGCATGTTTTTGGCGTCGCGGCCCCGCGCGCAGCGACACGGCGTCCAACATACACATGCACATGCACACGGATACACGAATCGGCGTCCCCATGCCCATCCCCATCCCCAGGCACGAACGCATCTACATGCACAACCACGTGCATCTGCACATCCAGTGTGTGGTGGACCTGCAGTGAGCAAGCAGGGTCAAAAGAGCCTCAAGAGGAGCCCTACGAGGCCCCAACTGGTGGCACAAAAGCCCACAGGAGGGCCCGAGATGGCCCCGAGGGAGCGATGGATAGAGGGCGGGGGAGGACGTCGAGGCGGGGGAGGGGAAAATGATGGGAGGCTGGATTGGGGAGGTGGATGGGGGGCGAGGAGCAGGACGAGGAGGAGGAGAGATGGGGAGGCGAGGGGTGGCGAGAGGGGAGGGCGGGGATAAGATGAGAAGCTGGAGAGGGGGGTGGGGGAGGAGGTGGAAGAGGGTGCCGAGGGGGAGACGGACGCCGCGCCTGCCGCGCCAGCGGCGGAGGCGGCCGCCGTCTCGTTCAGCTGCTGAGCGGCGTCCGCGCGGAGCTTGCCCAGGCTCCTGCCCCGGGGGGCCGCTGCCCCGAGGCGCTCCAGAGGGGATGCCGCGGGGGGGGGGAGGGGGTCGCCCAGGGCGGGGCCCGCTCGCGGGGGGGGGGGGGGGGGGCGTGCCGAGGCCGCGCGCCAGGGCCTCGCGCGAGGAGGGCCTCGCGCGTGCTCGGCCGGGCGAGGGCCTCGCCCTCGGCGCGCCCTGCCTTCGGCGGAAAGGGCGGCGGAAGGGCGGCGGGAGGAGAACGGCGGCGGCGCCGCCGACGGGAGTGCGGGCGAGACGCCACCGTGTTGGGGTTCAGGGCTTCTGGGGTCGGCCGCGCGCGCCCAGCTACCCAGGGTGGGAAGCTGGGCGAGGGCTGCTAAAGCCGTGGCTGCTAAAACGGCCCTCCCGGAAGGAAAAAACAACTTCCCGGAAAGAGGCGCGGCACGCGAAACAGTCAACGGGCTTCTTCCCGGAAGGACGAAGACAACATCCCGGAGGTCGATTTTAGCAGCCACGGATTTCGCAGCCCTTGCCCGGCTTCCGACAGGGGCTGGCACGAGGATCGGAGAGCCCTCGGCAAGAAGAGGCAGTGCTCTCAGCCAGAGAATCCCACAAGGGGTGGCATGCAAGCGCCCCCCCGTCGCCCAGGCCTCGTTCCGCCGCGCAGGACTGCGCAACAGAACGGGGGCGTCCAAGAAAGGGGTATCCGAGAGGGGGGGGGGAGGGGGGGGGGGGGGGGCGCAAATCGTGGCCCGAGGCACGTGCGCGGCCCTGGGGGAAGGGGCTGGGGACGCACTGAACTGAGAAGAGGCACGATGAAATATGGGGAAAGTTCATGGCCCAGGCCATGGTCTTCCTGCTCCTTCCTGCCACCCGTTTCCTCCTCCTCCTCCTCCTTTTCCTCCTTTTCCTCCTTTTCCTCCTCCTCCTCCTCCTCCTCCTCCTCCTCCTCCTCCTCCTCCTCCTTCTCCTCCCCCCACCCCTCCTCCTCCCCTCGGCCGCTCCCGAATCCAGGCCCTCTCCCCGCCGAAGGCGAGGCCTCCTGTGGCTGTTCTGGGTTGTGCACGCCGTGCGCCAGTGCGGCCTCTTCGGGACCCCGTGGGGCAGCCGAGGGCAGGAAGGCAAGGCGGCGATGTGGGCCGACACCCCGAGCAGTGGAAAGAGCGCGGTGGCGTGGTGCACCTCCCCGCGCCACCCCGTCACCTAAGACGAAGCCAGGACGAAGATCAAATCGGTTAGGATAAATCGATAATCACTGAAATCTGTCGGTTCTGGTGGATATTTCGGGCACCGCGGCCTTCTTAGAACGTTCCGGAACGCTCTGATAGATTCCGGAACGCTTTGGAACGGATTTATCCTCGTCCTAGCCCCGCCCGGTCACCCACCTTCCAGCCCCCAGCCCTCTCGAGGCCGAGGGGGCGCCACGGAGAGGGTGAGAGGGGAGGGAAGACATGAATAAAAACAACTGCGCAAACGTAACCTTTCGGTGCGCACGGATTTTTCGGCGACTGGAGCGGCACCAGAGGCGCCGCCCACGGGGCTCCAGCCCTGATCCTAGCAATCCGCGCAGACCTCCGAGACATTCAGCTACTGCCACTTACTGCTCTTCAACAAGAATCGGGTCGAATATCGACTGATGTACAAGTGAATGCTGGACGTCGAATCTGCGAACAAAAAATTGTAAAATGCTCATAGAGCGACGAAGGTCCTGCGCATGTCCAATCAATCCGGCAATCAATTGATTCTGAGGTAACCAATTTTGCGCAGACAACTCGTGCAATGGTGATGCGCGATAAGGATGCAAGGGCCTTGGGACGCCTATGCCGAGGCTCTTCGAGCGGGGCTGGCTGTCGAAAAGGGTTGAGGCTGGGCCAAAGATGACCGAAGGTGCACTGATGCAAGAGTACCCTTGGGAAGACGATCGTCCGGACTCTGCGGGTTTACTGCAGTCCTTTTCCAAATCGAAAGAACAAAATCCGTCTACGATCTCCGAGGGCCCCCAGACCGGTGCCCGGCAATGCCCTGCAGGCCGCGCAGTGCACAGGCCTGCCGCGAGCCCCCCAGGGGCCGTGAGGACGGCGATGAGGAGGGGAAGACGGGGGAGGAGGACGGAAGGGAGGAGGAATAAAGTCAGGAAGAGGACGAGAAGGAGGAGGAGGAGGAGGAGGAGGAGGAGGAGGAGGAGGAGGAGCGGCATGCGTCTGCGGGGAGGGGCGAGACAGGTCCCACGGGAGTCCTTGAACTACCTGATCAGCTCCTTCAGTTCAACTTTGTGCCTGATCTGCTGTTGGGGCCCGGCGGCAAAAGCGTTCCTTGTGAACGAGGGGGGTCGATTCTCACGGATTCTACTCAAGTTGTGAGCGTGGTACGCTAAATCAATAACCAGAGCGTGGAAGCAGCAGGAGGAGGCGCCCGCCGAAACCCAGAGACAAGGACGGAAAACACCGAAGAGCAAGGAAAGAAGAGAGAGAGACCCAAACCCGAGGGGAGAGATGGGAGACAAGACCTAAGACATTCGACTGCGTGTGGGCACCGAACAATGCGCTCGATACAATCTCCCCCCTCCTTGTTGAAGCAACCGAGGCGGCACAATTGGGCACCCCCTCGGAAGCGACGGGACGTGGGCCAGGCGTTAAATAGGGCACGAATTGTGATTCGTGATATTCGGAGGGGATCCAATACCGAAAACGCGGGAGGATCAGACCACGAGCATTCGGCTGATTTTTTCCAAGAACCTGACTATGCAGTCTTGCAACAGCTTAGGCCTCACATCACGCGCGAATTCATTGGCGGAGTGGAATCGGTCGTAAACGCGCTTCATGGCGGCGAAAATCGTTTTCTCCTCTGGGGGCCTGCCCAACGGGGCGGCGCAATGTTCGTCATCATTTCGTATCTCGTTCAACCGCCTGTACATGCGGTCGAAGGCGTCGGAGCGGATCGCGGCCCTCAGCATGACGGCAGGTGCCATGACCTTCACAGCGCGCGCCTCGCACACGAGGCCTACTTTCTATATGTGACGCAGGGAGGCGCGGGCACACGCATGCTTCTGGGCACGCGTGAGCCTCTGGAGACCTTCGCGAGCCTTGTTGAGCACGAGGGGGCTCGGGTCGCAGCAGTGGGCGACGCGACGCGTCACGGGGCGGGCGAAGGTGCTAAAGGCGGAGAGCGATAGGTTCAGGCCCAGCTCCAGAGCCTTGATGCACGTGCACCTCTCGAACAACTTCTGCGCAGGTGCGCGCCAGCTCCTAAAATATCCGCTGGGGCTAAGGATGACCCCGAGGTATAAGCCAGAGGACCCGAGCGAGAATTTCTCGATGTTCAACTTTGGGCTGTTGTTCTGAAGCCGACGAATCGCAAAATTCGGATCGGGGATGTGCAGCATCATGATGTGGCATTTCTCCAAGTTCAACATTGCCCCCGCCCACTGGCTAGGTAGTAAGAGCTCAGAAGCCACCACTGGCAGCACCTGCAGCAAGTCCCTAGCTACCAGCCCGACATCGTCCGCGCTGGCAAGATAAACTGGTGGGAAGACTGGTGCCGTTTAATCTTCGCAAAAACGGGATGCAGGATGATCGCGAATCAAACTCCGCTCGTTGGGCATCCTTGTTTCATCCCTCGGGAGACCCAGCAATCGAAACCTCTAGCGCCAGAGATCGGCACCATCGTCCAGATCCGCGCGCGCAGAACGGCAATCGCGAAACGGACGCAGGCAGGAATGCCGAGCTTGATGGGCATGGGCTGGATCCAGCCGTGAAAGACCGACGGAAAGACCTGCTTCAAATCGAACAGCGTGGCGCGGCTGTCCTGAAGATCGCGCGGCTGTCCCCCTAAAACAGTTGATGGCATCGGCTTCGAAGAGGTTGTCGATGAGCGAGCGACCAGAAGCGAAACCCCTTCTGGGAGCAATCGACGACGTCGGCAAAGACGGCGTTAAGCGGATAAGATACTGCAGCAGAGATGAATTGATTGTTGTTGCTTGAACACAGCGGTCTAATAATACTTGGTGGCCCAGATTCAGCACCGCCCCCAGACAACGCACCCTTCGGGAGGGAAATCACTACGGGGAAATTGAAGGTGGGGTCGAGCGGGTAAAACTCCAGGAGGTGAGTGTAGTGGGTGTAGAGGGCGTCGTAGCCGAGGGTGCCGATGCGCCTCCATCTTGTGAAACTGATGCCATCAAGTCCTGGGGCCGAGTCCCTATGACGGCGCAGAAGGGAGAAAAACGTCCGTTTGGACAATCAATGCCCAAACGTGATATGCATGGGCGGTTCACATATAGGACCCCGTTGCTGGACATCGGCGAGATGCCATCTTGGAGCGGCGACTCGTGCCCCAGTACTCTGCGAACGCCTGGGCCATCTCATCAAGCTCGGCGGCGCGCGCGCGGCAAGGCTCCACCACCGAGGCCGCAAAAACCTAGGAGCGGGTCCGTGCCCGCGCAGCAGACAATCTTTTGATGCGAACTAAGTTTGCGTCCTTCTGGGCGCTTGTTAAGTCGGGGCCCTGACGGACGTCTCCCAATCACTGCCTGCACTAAACGGGCCCTAGCGGATCTTGAAAGAATTTGGCGAACGTGGGCGGCCGAGCTCGGTGGGCCGCCGGGTTCCGCGGTTCCCGGTTCAGGGTTCCCGAATCCCCCGCCCCGGGTTCTCGGTTCCCGGGCCCCCGGCCCCGCGTTCCCGATAGCGGGGCCCCCGGGTTCCCAGTTCCAGGTTCGATCGATCGATGGGGCGAGATCGATCTCGCGATCGATCTCACTACTCTCTGTCGGTCTCGCGATCGTTCTCATATTCCCACCAATTTTCTAGACCATCCACTGGCTGGGGTTCTTCTCTGGTGCAAGTCATCCCCTCAATGGTGAACTCATGGATCATAAACTGCCGAATGCGTTCCAGGAGGCCAGGGAAGTTGGGCCAGTTCATAGCCCCAGTGTCGTGGAACTCGCCCTGCCCCTCAAATCCCGAAGTGGCCCTGGCGGCCCTTCGAGTATGATCCCTTCGATGGGCCCGAAGAAGTCTCAGAAACTGAGAGCTTCGGATGAGTTGCATGCGGCCCCGTGTTCTGCAACAAAACATCGAAACTCGCGGGCCGAAGCGCGCGCGAGGTTCTCCACCTCCGAGGAGAACAATCATCGCGTTAGGAACAAGGGGTTGGGAGGATGAAAGGCATGAGCAAGAGCAGTTAAAATGTAATTCGCGACGCCTTCGACCGCCCACGGGCAAAGATATCCTCGCTTCTCCCAATCCAATCCCCCCAACCCGATAGCTGTCTCCCTGGGCCTTCCGCGCCGCCGTCGGCGGGCGCTGGGCGATCTCGTTGGCCTCCGCCGGCGAATCGAAACATACGGGGAACTGCTGGCGATTGGAAGCCCAGCGCGGGATTGGAGGAAGAGGAGCGGCACGCTCGTCTTCGTTAGCACGGAAAAAACGCTAGGCCGATGATATGGACGGAGAACGAGAGGAGCGCGGCCCCTGGACGAGGCACGAGGGGATGCCAAGCGATACGCCGTCGAACTCGGCCAATGGCCGAGTTCGACGGCCAACGGCCAATGGCCGTCGAACTCGGCCGATGGCCCATCGGATCCTGACCGGATCCGGGCCCGGACCCCGCGCTTATCAACATGCGCCCGCATTCGCTGCCGGTGGCTCCGCGAACTCCAGAGGCGGTAGAGCTTCGTCTTGAACATCACGAGCGCGATGCTCAACGGGACATTTGCATACGTGGGCCCCAGATCCCGTGTCCAGCCGTGGATTCTCCGCGCTTCGAATGTATATCCTGCGCGGATCTCGGGATCCATCGCGTCGACGCTGTGTCGGGTGCGACGGGGTGCCTTTTCTGGCGCCAGATCCGCACGATGCCAATTGCGCACGAAGTTCGCAAACTCCTCGTCGAGCTCGGTGAACGGCTGAACGCCCTCTGGGAGCGCCGTGGTCGGCACCTCTGGAGGCGGTGGCGCGCTCGGCGGGGTCGGCGTCGGAATCGCGCGCGCCCTACTGGCCGGCGCGAGCCCCGCATGAAACGCGGCTGCCGCGCGGCGTCTGCGCGGAGATGGGGGGCGCGACCGGGAGCGGGGAATCCCTTGAGCCTTGACGCGGCCTCATGAAATAGGTGCCGACAATACCGCGCGCTTTGTCTTGTTGGACTGCCACACGCCGGGCGCTCCACTTCGGGCGCTTGGCCCCCGCGCGGCGGCGGCGGCATCGGGGCCGCGCCGGGAAGACGGATGATCGCCGCCGGCTCCGATTGGCCATCGATTCTTGTCAGCGCGCTTTGGCCAGGCTGATGAGGAATGGCAGCGGTATCGTGAATCCTTCTCCCTGATCCTGACACCAACATCTGCGTCCGCCATGTCCGCGCACGCGCTCGTCTTCACTCATGTCACGGCGAATGCTCACCACTGCAACATAGACTCCTGACAGCATGCCCCCCCGAACTGCCGCGCCACAACACCCCTCCAGACCGCCGCGCGCCATGTGGCAAATCTTCAATCGCAGGAGGATGGAGCACCCGCAGTCCCTGTACAGATGATAACACAAACTAGTTGTCGGACGTCGGCTGGCGCTCGCGCCTTGGTAGCACGGCGAGCTGGCCTGCCGACGCGAGCGTGACTGTGCACGGTGCATGCGACCGCCGACGCAAGCCACCAGCCACGTCATGAAGGGCTGATCTATAGATGATACACAGCCGTGACAAAAGTTTCTTCTAGTTGCTATGATGATGATCTCTCCCATCCGTCTCAAAAATCCTAACATGACATGATGCTGGGTCATTCGGCGGAGTAGTTTCCGATCCCGGGGACGTTAATAACTCTGTTACCCCAAAACGGGATCGGAAACTACTCCGCGCCAAACCATACATTACCGAGCGGGATGCGATTGCGCGCGGAGTAGTTTTAGAAAAACTACTCCGAACTACTCCGCACGAGCGCGTCATTCCAAAAGGCAAATTGAAAGAAACTTTCGTCGCGGCGATGTAGACCGTCCGCGATCACGTCGCGGGCGTCTTCACAGTTCAGGGCCCATACTTCGCCCGAGCGCAGGAAGTTGCGAAGCCCGAGCACTGGCGGCAGCAGCGAGCGTTCTGCCGGAGGCTTAGGTCTCGTAGCTGCGACGGGCGTGACCGCTCACATCGCGTCGAGGCAGGGCTCGATTTGTAGCGCGGGTGGCTGTTGACCGTCTCGTTGGCAACTCGCCGCTTCTCTGGCCACGAGGCCATTTTCGCATTTCGTGGATTGTGGTGGCTACAGAGCGAGACCGCGAATGTTGAAACGATCGGAGCTTTGAGCTCACTTGCGGAGGTGCCTCGCGCAACTGATATGAACGCCCAACAGTGCCAGCTCAGTAAGTGACGCATCTGCTTGCCAACGACAGCCTCTGTAAATCTCCATATCTCTGGTGCCCATGCTCAAAAAGGTGGCTCCTCGTAGGGCTCGCCCTGCGTCGGCGCCCTCCTTCTGTTCCCCTTCAGAATGCTGCGTCGCTGTGTATTTCGAGCTTGCGTGTGCAACGCATGGGTGGATAGTGGATGAGTGGATGCGTAATGGCGCACCCAACGCCCATCTCGCAGCGCGTTGAACCTCCGCATGCAGCCGCGCGTTGGCGCCGCTGTGTGGCACTTAAGTGTGCAGATCAATTCGGGCGATGAGCATGACAGCCAGAGCCATAGGCAGACTGAGGCACAATCTGGCCAGGCTCTCCCAAGCGAGCTCGGAGTTGCAAACCAGCTTAGCGCTTTCAGCGCCCGAATGTACTCGATCTGGTCGGGCTCATATCCGCCGTGGTGCGAAGGGAATGGCGTGTTCCACTGCGCGTGATAGTACCTTCGCTAACGTCCAGCTCACCTTTACCGGAAGCACCCTCTAAGCATTGACGTAACTTGGCCTTCCCCTGTGATGTTCATGTGACTTTGATGTCGTTGACATGTTTGGTGTCCAGTAGGACGAGATCGCCATCCTTGTGTTTGGCGATGACCTCGTTGTTGCATAGTGTTGGGATGGTTTGATACATTGGATGGGCAATCTTGGTGAGTTGGATGAGCCAGCATCTCTTGGCACCTTTGCACCCAGTGTCTGGTTTCTCCATGCGGAGAACTTCGTGTGCTTGGTCATAGCCTTGGCACCCCTTCGCTATGCGTGGGACTGAGACGGCGTCAGGGGAGAGCTCACAATTAACCTCGCGCTCATTCTCGCCTGTTGCCTCGGCGTCGGAGTCCCTGAAGCCCTGGAAGGTCAGCCTCATGCGGATGGCCCGGATCTCCTGAGATGGGTCTGATTTACATCGTGCCAATTTCCCCTTGCCTGCCCACCTGCAATCAAGGACGTTGCGCGCTCCTCGGCGCGGACGCCGTGAGAAGCAGTTGTGATCTACCCATAATTGCAGTTCCTCGTGTGCAGCGGCGGCGACGGCTGTGGCGTGCTCTCGAGCAAGTCAGCGTCACGCTCGACCGCTGCCTCCTTGGTTCCTGCCACGTAGACCTGGAAGCGTGCGCAGTCACCGTCAGAAACAAGATGATCAAATATGAATGCGTGCATCTCGTCCGGGGCCAAAAAAATTCAACGTGAACGTTCCTGGCCTCGTCGGTGTCGGTGGCCTCTGTGGTCTCGAGAGGCGCAGCACCAACTGTGAAGTAATGGCGGTGCTGACGCACCTCTGTGGGCAGGACTTGCGGTAGTGGATATGAAAAATCAGGTTGGGTCTCCATCTCTAAGATTCTCTCGAGGGTGACCGGCTCTGTGAGCAGCGCATCCTTCATGACTGCCTGTCGGTCGCGCGTTAGGTGGCTCCACCATGCGGTGTCGATAGGGCCGATAAGGCATTCCTCCCTCAAGGGGTCTTCGCGGCACCCCTCCTCGATGATGGATCGCCACCTTTCGTCGTGAGTGGAATCTTCGAGCGCGCGCCGGCTTCCGAAAGATCGGCGCCACTTCCCCGAGCGCATGCTACTTAGAGCTCATTTTCCACCAGATCTCATAAGCAGCGTCCACCTCCCCCTCCAAGACTGAATCAGACATAGCACATGCTGTTGCGGTCGGGACCTCGGAGCTCGACAAGGCTTAGCCTGCTAGCTTCGAAGCTCCGCCCGACGTCCACTTCGCGAAAGCCCGGGCGCGGCCATGCAAGGAGTGAGCCGTCTCGGCTGTCTTCGGTCACGATGCGCTCTAGCCCGCGGCCGACTTGGATGGCTGCGACACTGTTGACATTGAAGACGTTGCTGGCTAAGTAGTCGAAGTCCACGGCCACGGGGCACTCGATGGCGGCGACGGCGGTTGCCGTGCTGGTGCCGACCTGGCCACAGCATTGAAGAGTCCTAGCCGAAGAGGCTCAGGATATGCTGGTACACCTTCATCCGTGCCTGACCGTGGAGTGTAGTAGGTTGGCTCGTCGTAACTCCGTAGACCAATCTGCCAAAGTCCATGGCGCGTCGTGCATCTCGGAGGCGGCCAATCTGTTCGGCACCTCGGCAAGTGATGGTCACGGCGCCTTGTTGGGCACTTCTCTTGACGACTGCGGCGGGACCACTCCACCCGCTCACATATTTGGTGGATGGAGCTCGGTTGAAGTCGACCAACTCATCTGGCTTGTGGTCCAGGGTCTGGCCTGCGACTGCGGTGTTGGTCTTGGAGCTCGGCTGATACGGGAGATAGCTGAGGCTTCTTCAATTCGTTGCAGTGCGATCTCTCTCAGCTGTCAGCCAGCGTGACTTCGGGGCCGCGCCTGCTGCGTTTTCCGGGGGTGCCAACATGTCCGGCAGCATCCGCGGTTGCCGTCCAAATCTTGCGTTGCACGGTGTTGCACCTCCATAGGATATGAAAGAGTTGCCTGGGAACGCTGCCACATATACTAGATCGGGCGCGATGATTCCCCGTCCTTCACGCCGAAAGCGCTCTTAAATGAAATGAATGGCGCGTTGCGGGATAGCGCCGCGTCGTTCGATTATGCGGGCGCGCTGGTCGGGGGATTGTACTCGGACCACGATGCCGCGTCGATCGAAGACGGGCTTAATCAGCAGCGGAACCGGGGATGCCGCGTTCGCCATCCACAATGAATGTCTTGAGTGGTCCGACGATCGAGATCCGACAGGCTAGGATGGCAAAGCACAAGCTCTCTGAGGCGAGATGTCCAGCATCGCTGGAGTCACCTTCGAGATGCTCTGCTGCATGCCATCGGCCGGCTCTATCGATCATGGGCAAGTTCGGGAAGTGGCGGTGGAAGAGCACACCCCCTTCTACTTCCTGATCGGGAGCCGTGACCAGCTCGACCGAGGGTGTGATTTGCGACGCGTTGCTGGCCCAGGCCCTGCGCTCGCGGCGTGGGCCTACCACGCCGGTGATGACTTTCATGTCTGTACTCGGGCACCGGGCCGCTGTAAGTACATGTTCCACCTGAGTCCGTCTAGCATGGCACCAGTGGGGGTGTAGTTTACGGATCTCGCGACGCACTTGCGATGCATCCCTTGCTCGTAACATGCGTAAGCTCTGAGTGGCGTCGAAACTGGTCCAGTCTTCTGGTCCACGACCCGTCGCAGCGTCCACGACTCGAGGTTGCGGCCGAAGAGATCTGGGAACTCGGGGCGCTGACAGGTCAGGCGGTTGTGGTGGTTCGTCACCATCGCAGAGATCGTCGCGGATCGGAGCTGGCGGCGCTGGGTCACCAACGGGGCCTCGGTCCAGAGGCGGCCCGTTGGTGTCGAAACTCACTTGTGATCCAAGCGTTCCTGCCGCGGGATCTTGAGACTGCTGCGCCCGGGCCTCGCGGGGCATGGCTCCGCCTTGCTCGATGCGGCGCTCTTGGATAACCCTGCGTGGTGCGTCAAACCAGCGGCATTGCCCTGGCCGCCCGGCGCGGCCAGAGCGCGCTCTATCTCGCGGCGGGTCTCGCGTGCAACCTGGACAAAATCATGGTGATTCGACTCCTGGAGGGATGGCTCACTCCCCTAGGGCCTTGATGCGACCTGGATTCAGATGGCTGCGATTGCCGCGGCGACCGGGACATTCTGGATACCGTTTAGCGTTTGGTGCGTTGGCTGCCTGCTCCGCAGCTGGTGCGACGGCAACCGCCTGGGTGCCCGCGGCGCGCTTGGGAGCTCCAGTCGCCTTCGGTCGGGCACGGGGTTTGCCTGTCGGTGTAGGCGCGGCTGTTGCTGGCGTAGGCGCTGGTGCGGGCGGCGCGTCGGCTTCTTCCAGGCGCGCAAATTCCCGGAGAGCCTCTGGGCTGACGTGGGACCCTGTAGCCGGGCAAAGCTCCGCCATCAGCGCGAGGGAACTGTCCGCCGCGGCTTCGAGAGCGACGAGGCCCTGAACCACGCGCTCAGCTAAACGCCATGGCCAGACCAGGAGCGTCTTGGCACGTTGGCTGCGACCACAGTTGACATCGCGGTCGCGGCGACCGCTGCGTCTCAAGTTCCTGATGGGCGCTAGAAGGCGCGGTGAGTTGGCGATGGCCGCGGACGGCATCTGAGCTTGGAGACTGCGCGGTCCGTTGGCTCCCAGAAAGCATTGGTCGAACACAGCCGCGTCCGCGTGGGAATGCGTAGCCACTTGTTCCCGCGGTGGTACCGCGCCGAGCCAAGTGGGGCTCGGTTGTTCGACGCAGAGGCATCGTCCGCGGTGTATCTGCGCCAACGCAACTTGCCCGCAGACGGAGACGCGCGGCGAATGCTCCGCGTAGCGCGTCCGCCAGGTCTCATGAGTGATGCGGGAATTGAGACCGCTTGGCGGCCCAGCACTGCGGAAAAACGGCGCCATGACCACCACTGGTACATTTGTGGACTTGCGATGCTGTAGGACGTGTTGTTGAATATTGGGACAATTAAAAAGCAACCAGTAACCAGTTCCAAGTGGTCTCCTGCATCGAATTGTCGTCGAATGGCGATCTGCGAGGCGCGGGCTTCGCCGCTGCGCAGCTCGCGCAGGTCCGTGCCAGGTCCTGAGGCACGGATCGTTGCCAGGGCATGCGCGACGTCTGTGGCCTGGGAGGTCGACGCCGGGAACGCGGCACGATGTCCAACGATAGCTCCTGCTATGCATGACTGCGCCAGATGCTCACCGACTGGGGGCTCTCTGGCGCGTTGAACGGCTGCGTCCCGGATTAATCCTTTGAGCTGCTTCTCCGATGTCGTCGAACGCGTCTTCTGCCCGCTGGGGGCGTTTGACTGGCACATGTCATTATTTATTGCTCTGTTTCGCGCGTTCTGCCTTCTCGGTAAGAACGGCAAACGACGTTGGCACATGGCTGACAAGGAAAGGGGCTTCGTCTGTCCATCCGCCTGGCAAGACCTCATGCATAACGGATCGCCGTCTCCAGCTCGAGGCGTCGACGACGAGACAACCCGGCCCCTGTAGAGGGCCGAGAGGCACGGGGCACCGGGCAAGAAGTCCGGGCCAGCGCGACGAAACACTTTCAAAGAAGCACGTGGACTCGTGTCACGGTGCTCTTACTGAGTCGGAGATCCAGTAGCTCTTTTTCCCAACCATCCTGTGGTGTGGGTCCTCGTGTTGAAGAGACGGTGCCCCGCGTCTCCTTCTCCTCCCGCTGCCCCCTCCCTCCTCCCCCTCCATGCCATCGCGAAGGTCCCAGTGGCGCAGGTTGCATGCGCCCCCCCCACCCAGGACAGCGCTTCGTGGCCCAATAGGGAGCTCCACCGAAGGTCCCAGTGGCGCAGGTTGCATGCGTCCCCCCACCCAGGACAACGTGTCGTGGACCCACAGGGAGCTCCACCGAAGGCCCCAGTGGCGCAGGTTGCATGCGTCCCCCCCATCCAGGACAGCGCTTCGTGGCCCCATAGGGAGCTCCACCGAAGGTCCCAGTGGCGCAGGTTGCATGCGCCCCCCCACCCAGGACAGCGTTTCGTGGCCCCATAGGGAGCTCCACCGAAGGTCCCAGTGGCGCAGGCTGCATGCGTCCCCCTATCCCAGGACAGCGCTTCTAGGCCCCATAGCGAGCTCCACCGAAGGCCCCAGTGGCGCAGGTTGCATGCGTCCCCCCCACCCAGGACAGCGCTTCGTGGCCCCATAGGGAGCTCCACCGAAGGTCCCAGTGGCGCAGGTTGCATGCGTCCCCCATCCAGGACAGCGCTTCGTGGCCCCATAGGGAGCTCCACCGAAGGTCCCAGTGGCGCAGGTTGCATGCGTCCCCCCCCATCCAGGACAGCGTTTCGTGGCCCCATAGGGAGCTCCACCGAAGGTCCCAGTGGCGCAGGTTGCATGCGTCCCCCCCCCCAGGACAGCGTTCGTGGCCCCATAGGGAGCTCCACCGAAGGTCCCAGTGGCGCAGGTTGCATGCGTCCCCCACCAGGACACGCATCGTGGCCCCAGAGGGAGCTCCACCGAAGGTCCCAGTGGCGCAGGTTGCATGCGTCCCCCCCCCATCCAGGACAGCGTTTCGTGGCCCCATAAGGAGCTCAACCGAAGGTCCCAGTGGCGCAGGTTGCATGCGCCCCCCTATCCCAGGACAGCGCTTCGTGGCCCCATAGGGAGCTCCACCGAAGGTCCCAGTGGCGCAGGTTGCATGCGCCCCTCCCCACCCAGGACAATGTATCGTGGCCCCGCAAGGAGCTCCACCGAAGATCCCAGTGGCGCAGGTTGCATGCGCCCCTCCCGCCCAGGACAACGTTTCGTGGCCCCACAGGGAGCTCCACCGAAGGTCCCAGTGGCGCAGGTTGCACGCGCACCCCCCGCGGCGGAGGTTGCACGCGCCCCCCCCGCCAGGAGAATGCAGACAGCGAGGGCCAGCTTCGTAGCCCCATAGGGAGCTCCACCGAAGCTCTCAGTGGCTGCGCCCGCATGCCGCCCCCACGCCCAGAGAATGAATGACCGGCGCCTGTCGGGGGGGATTTCGGCCAGATCGCGCCCTGTTCGCTTCGCCTCTCCGCGCAGTACGGGGCGCTATCCGCGAACTCTGAGTCGCAGTGGACGACCCCCGCGCGTCGATGGGATTCCCTCGGGATGACCAGACCGCGTCGGTGGGGGCTCCCCAGCCACTTTCGCGCGGCGCCGACTGCGCGGTGCACTCTGCGTGGCTCCCTATCTGCCCGGAGGCAAAAATGTCACCCCTCGTTTCTCGCTCCTCTTGCTTCCTTTCGCTTCTTGACCGCGCGCCCCCTGGTCTCGACTCTGCCGCTGCTGACTTGCCCATGATATCTGTGCGGTGTCTCCGTAACCTCTTCTTGCGTGTCCAGTAACAGGTCTCAAGATGCGCTGATGCTGATGTGGTGGCTCGCCCCACTGAGCCCTCCTCCTCCGCCAGCCAGCTCCTGCCCGCGCTGCCCTGTGCCTCGTGCATGCAGTGGCGCGGTGCCTATGAGAAGAGGGAGCTAGTTTGCGTGCCCCCCCTCCGTCGTCTCATATCCTGCGCGGCACTCGCAGCTGCATATGGTAGCGCCCTTCGTCAGGCGAATTCTCGCAGCCGCGCTTTACCGAACATTGTCATCTCATGCGTCTGATCTTCACATGTCCTATAGTTGAATACTCTATCTCCTTGTGTTTCATTGTCGCGTATCCGATTTGAATCGGGATTGTTGGATTGGGGAAGGGTCTGGGGTGGAGAGTGCTGGTGACGAAGCTGCCGAAACCACTTCGCCAAGCAGAGCAGCTGGTGTGCTCGTGAGTCCTACAATCTCTGACTCTGCCTGAGCAGAAGATCCTGCCCGGGCCAAAACAATGTGCACTACCAACCGCACGCGGAGTTGGAACAAGACTTCTCCTCTCGCCGAGGAGCCCCCCTTGCAAGGAGGGCGCCCAGTCGCCCAGTGCCAGAGCGCTCGACGCGCCAAGTCTTTCGGACATGTGCACAACGAGCTGGCCCCCTGCTCTATCGTCACGACCGTGTGGAAGGCCGCCATGGCAGGTGACCGGTTGTCGGGCCCTGGCGTAAGCCTGAGTCGGCAGAGCCAAATGATGATGGGCTTCGTACCAACTGCTGGGATCGTGACCACTTCGATGGTAGTTCCAATTTGATTGCCAAACACATTGCAGCACAAAGTATGTCGTGTCTTCGGCGCGCCAGTAGTAATACATGCAGTAGCTCTCTGGTACGATTATGCAACCCCCCAGGACGAACGTGGAGAGGACGGATCATGAACCAAACCAGTTGGCACTCGCGTCGGGCGACTTCACTGAGGCGAACGGAGAAGTGGAGAGAGAGAGAGAGAGAGAGAGAGAGACGATGTCGGCGGGATGGACTGCTCGCATGTGCCACCCGTGCTGCCCAAGGGCTCCAGCGCATGTCGGCGCGAGCCTTATCGCTGGGGCGCGGTCGGGATGCACGTTGGTTCCCCGGCCAGGAGAGCCTGGGTGCCCCGCGGGGGGACCATCGGTCATTGCGAGACGAGGTTCGACCGCTACTGTACCTCCTGGCGGGAAGGGGCGGCAGCCTTCGTCGCGTCCTCTGTCTCCGTCTCCGTCTCGTCGTCGCGGGCGCGCAGCTGGTAATCGTCGGTGACCATCGCGAGGTGTCCGCTCGGAGCCGTCTGCATCGGGATCCGAGCTGTCCCCGCTGGCCATGGGATCTGGATGTCGGCGCCGTCGGGCAAGATCAACTCGCGTTGCCCCATGTCCAGGACCGCGCGCATGGGCCCCGTGCTGCGCTGGCCGAGCAGGCCTGGCACGTCGCTGTCAGAAACTCTGACAATGAGTGTTGTGAAGCTATGGATGGTACTGTGCCCTGTTCATCCGCGATGGCCATGAGGGCGCTCGCCTGACGGGTGGGCTCCTGAGCCCCGTTGCCAACGCCTTGGATGCTCAGACGCTGGCTCATTAGGGGCCGCTGCGGCTGGCGTCGTGCCTCTACTGCTCGGCGTCGCAACCGGCGCGCGAGCTTGCCCGCGCGGTTGATCCATATACCTGGGTCTGCGATAACACTGGGTTCACCTGGGGGGAGCTGCGCGCGACAGTGATGCACCGGAGTAGCGCTCTCGTTTGCTCGGTCCAGTGGCTGGCCACCAGGGCAGCACATGGGCTTCGCCACCTTACGGCGAGCCTCACGGTGACGGCTGTCCCCAGGTGAGCGCAAGAGTACTGAAGGTGATCTCGCCGATCGGCGCGTCTGGCGGCGTTGAAGGGTCCTCGTCGGGCGCTTCGCGGGGTGCGCTGGCGACCTGGATGCGCGCGGCCTCGCGCGCTACCAGATGTTGCCTACATGCGGTCATTGTCAGAATGGTGCTCGGGCCTGGTCGCCGCGGAGTGCTTCTCCCACGACTCGCATCTGGGCGTCGTCGCAGCAGGTGGCGGCCCAGGCGCCGGCGCAGCTCTGATGGAAGCGATGGCCACGCCGCTGAAGAATAACAGCGGGATCCAAGTTGGCGCAGCGGTCCGAGCAGATGCCGCGCATCTCATCGGTGTCGACTTCGACTCCAGCGAGTTCTGACTCTGCGCGTAGAGCCGACGGTTGTGGCGGCGGCGCGACGGTCGGGGGTTCAGCCATTGCCATGTCGATAATCTTTCGGGCCCGCTCGCGGCGGTGAGCGCGCCGCCGTTCCATCTCAGCGTCGCGGTCGGTCTCCTATCTGGCCGTGGAAGACAGCCGGATGGAGATCCAGGAGCTGGGTCACCCACGACGTGGATCCTGAAGGCCGCGGTCGGCTCTTCGGCTAGATTCCCATATCCGCCGCGCGGTCTGTCTGGCAGCGCAGCTCGCGCATGCCGGCCCTGTCGCGAGCGTGCGAATTGGACGAAACCACGACTGTGAGGAATCGTGATTCGCCGATCATCCGGAGCCGCGAGTTGGCCTATAGGAAGGACGGTAGCAGCTGCAATGCACCGCTGGTCGGTGAGGGACATCTCACGGGGAAACCATAGGTCTGCAGTGTGCTGGAAGTTGGGGCGGTCCTGGTGTTGGTGTTGCTATGTTGTGAATCTGCGGTGGTGGCTAGACAACTGGGGCGTCGGTGCGCGCGTCGCTCTGGGGCGCGGTGGGCGAAGCGACTGACCGCGAGTCGTGGACTGATCCGGGCATCTGCCAGGAGCCGTCGGCGGATGGCTGCGCTGGCGCGGCGCTGTGGCCCGGCCCCGGCCGAGGCGGGCCCTCGGCGACCGCGGCGGCAACTCCCGGCAAGAGAGCTGGAGTCCAGGGTGCCGTCTACGAGTCTGGAGTCTACGCAGCCTCCGAACTGGCCGCCGCTGCCGCTGCCCAGTGGCGACGATGCAGCGCCATTGCGGGCGTTCAGCACGGAGGCGGTGCTCGTTCCCACAGATGCTGCGCGTCATGGCGGTCCCGCCATAGCCTCGCGGATTGCGGCGTCTGCCATTTCCTCCGCCTGACGAGCGCTCGCCTTTGCCTTGCCCTTTTCCATCGTAGGAAACCTGATCTACCTGGGTATCTGGAAGCTCCATGAGGGGCGCGTACTTCTGAGAACCCGTGCCTTGGCCTCTGGTTGGGATGGCGCTGTTGTTCTTCTCGATGAATCTACGTGCACTCGGAGTGCGGCGTTGCAAATGTGCACGCCGCTGTCGTTTGGCACTCTTTGCGCGCCAGGGCAGCTGGGCATCCATCTGGGCAGGGCTAAGACCTTGCAGCTCGGGCGCTTGGCAGTTGACCTCTCCGCCTGGGTCCGAGCTCGCGTCAGAGGATGCCCCGACGTCGTAGTCGGCCCCGCGCGCTGGCGCCCACGCGGCGGCAAGGCGCGCCGCCCGCGGCGGCGCGGCGCTCTGCGACGGGCCGGCGGCGAACGTCAGGGCGCCTCCTGTTCCTGGAAGCTCGGTGGCGCGGGCAGCCCAGGGGTCGAGGCCCTGAGTGAGCCAGGGGCCATGTGCATCGTTACGGTTGTCATTGGCCATGCCCACGAATCCTCTGAACGATGGCGGCGCACGAATAGCGCTGGCGATGTTGTTTGGTGCGTGTTCCACGATGCGACTCACGTGCCTGAGCAGAATAATGAGGCTACCGAACTCGGCCTGGCGCAGCGTCATGAGTTGGCTAGCTGCGACACCGACCGCTCGGAGGAGCAGCCAGCTGCAGCCCCCCCGCGTTATGGCAGCTCCACCGTCGTGCGCAACGCGGATCCGCATTGTGAGAAAACGCAAGAGCAGCGCATCGGTGGCTTCATTGCGTCGCCGCGAGAACTCGAAGAGTTCGCGGGTTGCTTGGAGGAGCGACTCCTCGCCGAGTGGGCCGAAATGTGTGGCGAAGTTCGCGATGACGTAGGTCGCGGCGTCCTCTGTCTGGCCGTTGACCATGTCTTCCTCCGTCATCTCCGCGAAGCTCATGGAGCGCGCGAGCTCGCGAACAGCCCCACCGAGGTCGAGGATGACGGCAGCGCATTGTTGAGCGCTGTCCATGTCGGCGGCGACCACGCTCCACGCGAGCAAGTCCTGCACGGCGAGAGGGATACACGGACTTGCGCTCGGGTGACTATGAGGGCGGTTGGCGGGATGTGACGGCACCGCGGCCGCCGCCGCCCTGTGGGCTGGCTCCACCAGGCACCATGCCCGTGAGCCAGAACAGGACGGCCACGAAGAACACGAAGATGCTGACCCAGAGCGTCAAGATGGATATCCTCCTCGATAAGACTTCACCACGACGACGGCTGCGTAGGCGCCTTGGGACCCGGGCCTGCGCAGGAACGAAGGCTATGTCGAAGTGCGGGGCATCCATAATCAAGCCGTTGCCAAGCCTGGGCGAAGCCGAAGTCGGTGAAACTTGCACATGGACTTGCACTGTTCCGCCCGGGCGGTGCGATGTGCTCACAAGGGCAGCCAACACGATCGCACACGTGCCGAAGCACGGCGCTGGCCCAGGAAGGAGCCTCGCACTCATGCCCAACGCGAAACTGCGGCCAATGCCAGTGGGGGTGCGATGGGTCGAAGAACGCCGCGGCGCTCATGTGGGCAATTCGCTCCTCATCGCGGTTATGCCTTCTGCTGCTGCCCTCGCAGTCGGACAGGGTGTCCGAGGCGAAATGCCGGTTGGCTTGCAGAACAACCATAATCACAGGCTGCTCAAGGAGTGGAAGGTCGTACCGATGCGGAGATGAAGATAAATGCGAATGTGCGTCCGCACTGCACTCTTCACACGTTCCGAAGATCGCGAGCTGGGATCGCTCCCAGCGCCGCTGCCAAGTAGACTTGCGGGGGTTGGAATATGTACGAGAGGGAGCATGGCGGCAATAAGATGTAGATTGAAGGGATTTTACTCACTGTACAGTAAGTAGATATGCGTCGACGCTCGGGCCAAACAGCGGCGACCTCGCCGATTTGAGTGAGAAGGAGGAGAAGGCGGAGGAGGAGGAGGAGACGGAGGAGGATGAGTAAAAGGGGACGACGACGACCCCCTTCCTGATTACAGCGCTCGCCACCACTCGATCCCCCCTTTGGGAGGCGCGCAGCAGTCGTTATTATTTGCCTGTCTGCTCTATCACGCTCTTGCATGCTGCTGCGCACTTGGGTTTGACGCTATACTGCCGTCTCCGCTTGAACCTAAGTCTGGCCAACGTTTAAAAAAAACAACCACGACGACGGCGCTGTCGACTCCCGTACGCGCCATGAAGGGAGGGTGGGAGGGAGAAGGGAAAAGAAAAAATATGACGAAGAGGAAGGATGAAGGAGGGGACAATTTTATTGCCAATAGCAAACCCTTACAGAGATCAGGTGCAAACAAAGCGAGGGAAACTCGACTGCACAGTCGAACGCGTTCACGCAAACATGGGACCTGTCAGGGCACGGCGGCAGCAGCACCAAGTATGTACCGACGAGCGGCCAACAACAAACCAAAACGGCCGAGCGTTCACCCTACATCAGCAGGCCTCAAGGCTCAAGGCCGCGATCACATACCTCCGCGCAGCCTCAGCTCAGATAGCGGCACCCAGCCCAAATGCCCAAAGGTACCGACCCAACCCTCCTTCTCCTCCTCCTCCTCTTCCTCCTCCTCCTCCTCCTCCTCCTCCTCCTCCTCCTCCTCCTCCCCCTCCGCCCAAGGAGGTCGGGACCCTGGAACACCCACGGCGACTACGTGACCCACCTGGCCCGTGTAGACACGGTGCCCAGAAACACCCGCGCCCTTCCTCTTGCCCAAGGGGGGCCGGGCCAGGTGGCACGCATCCATGCGCCTCCGACGACGAGGGGAGAGGAGGAAGGAGGGAACCGGAGGAGCAGGACGAGGATGAGGAGGGAGGGGAACAGTGAAGAAGGAAGGCAACGAGGCCGCTGTCGACTCCCGTCCGAGCCAGGGGCCCCTGCGGGGGCCCCTGCGCCGCCCCTCAGATCCGACGTCGCGAACACAGTGCGGCATCGTGATAAAACGCGAGGAGGGCCCCAGACCCACCCTCCCTGCGGCGTCTCCCGAGGTGGATCGACCCGCGCGGGCATCGCAGCCAGGAGACCTGCGAAAAAACTCTTGGTGCGACCAACAAATTGCGGCATCTGAATCTGGCCCCCTCATCCCCCGGTGGAGGGGGAGGAGGAGGGAGAGGAGGAGGAGGAGGAGGAGGAGGACGAGGAAGAGGAGGACGAGGAGGAGGAGGACGAGGAGGCGGAGGAGGAAGTGGGTCGAGGTCCTCGTCCTCCTACCAAACATCGGGCGTTTCGATTTTTACACAGGACAGGTTGTTCATCTCAGATAATATTTTGACGGCCCCGGGGCCTGGGACGGGCCCGAAATGCCAAAAAAACGGTCAAGAACATCCGTCTCTATGTTTGTCAAAACGCCGCACGTCAGGAGAAGGGGATACGAGGAGGAGGAGGAGGAGGCGGAGGAGGAGGAGGAGGAGGAGGAGGGGGAGGAGGAGGAGGAGGAGGAGGAGGAGGAGGAGGAGGAGGAGGAGGAGGAGGAGGAGGAGGAGGAGAAGGAGGAGATGGAGCAGGAGGAGGAGGAGCGCCAGTGCCTTCATGCGGTTCGTCTAGCTCGGCCGGCGGGCGGGGCCAGGCTCAGAACTGATGGCTAAGCCTGTCCAGGGCGGTCCTGTGGCAGGTCTTGTGCATGGAATATGAAGGGGTTGTCGTAGAGGTTGTGGAAAGCGTGACTTCCAAGTGAAGGTAGTACAGGAGGACGTGGGCTGGCGCGAGAGCTCGCGGGCGGTCTCCTCCGGATAGTTTGCGCGGGCGCCGAGCCCGAGGCGGTGTGGAACCTCCCTGTGCGCAAATTTGGGCGGCTCTGTGACCCAATGGAGGGCGCGACGACATTGAAGGTAGTGGCTGATCTCGTCGAGGCCGTCGTCGCAGCCGAGGAGGCACGTGTGGCGCGTGGGCAAGACATGCATGCGGCAACTCGTGTGCCACCCGCCCGCTAGAGTCCGCAACACAACCCACCGCCAGGCTGGCGGCTGCGAGGCAAGGAACTCCCGGAGACCGTGCCATCGATCTCGTAGACCGTGCGGGGCGCATTCCGTGCCGATCCACGCCTCAGGTCGCTTCCGCAAGGTGTACTCGAAGGTGTCGGGGTAGCACTCTGCTTGGAAATGACGAACAACATCCGGTGAGGGTGGAGACGAACGCCGGCTTTCCCGGACAACTTCGCAACACGTCGTGCCTTCGCGGCGGCCTCCTTGTACATGGGTAGCGTGTTGCCCTTGCTTCCAAGCGGCCTGTCCTGTGAGGCAGCTCGGAGACGCTGTGCGATTGCCGCGCCCATGGTCCAGAAGGTGGGAGACCACGCTCCCACCACGAGTCGAGGAAGACCAACCTGACGAACAGCCACCGCCCCCAGCCGCTGAAGCGCCGATCTCCACGAGGGGACGGTGCACTCCGTTGTGCGCCACAATGCTCCCGCCGCCAGGGCGCGCATCGACCGTACTCAAAATGTTGGGAAGCGCGCGTCGAAGGCGAGGATGTCCGAGAGCCTGAACGTGGACGGCGGCCGCCGTAATACCCTAGCGGTGAGAAAAACTGCACAAGGTATGAGAGGACGGGCAAACACGATGTACCATAGAGCCGCACGTTGGAATCCACGGGCGCGCCCGGCTGTCCAGTAAGGACAGTGCGGCGCCACCATTTGTCAGCCGCATCCCGCCATTGGTCCTCCTCTGTGGCGCCGGGGCCCATAACCGTGCCCAAGCATTTGCCCTCGTCCTCAATTCGGAAGCCCTTCCACTGGGGAACGAGGAACTCCACGACCTGGCGGACTCGGCGGACCAGCCCCTCCGAGAGCGGCGCCCAGAGAGGAATGATGACGCACTTCTTCGGTTGAAGATGTAAGTTGCCAAGCTCGCCAGCATAATCACATTTGCTCGCAAGACGTGGCAATTGTGGGACATTTCGGTTGACCGCCCCGACGTCGTCGGCACAAGCAGCAGCCAGACCGCCATAGTGAAGATCACGGAGGTGAGGGTCCGAGTCCGAGGTCGATGATTTCGAAAACGGACGTGCCGGCCCATCCACTATCGCCTGGCCGCTCGATGGCCCTCCTGGTGTCACGGACGAGGTAGCAACGGTGGGGCTGGTTGGCAAGGTCGGCGTAGCCGTCGGAGTTGGTCTCGGAAACGGGCATACCAGCCGACCCCTTATCAACAGGTCGCTCGGTGGCCCGCCTGGTGCCAGGCCTAAAATCTGGTTTTGGGAAGTACTCTTGGGGATGGTTGGTCAGGTCGGTACAGCCGCAGGGGTAGGCAGCACCGCGGCGAGAGCACGAAGGACCGGATCCATGGCCACCGCCCAAACGCTGCCCGAAAGCGGGCAACCTTGAGCAACACCGCTGGCCAAGACGCACAGAAAGTGATGAACTCCACCAAGCAGTACATATGAAGGGGCCTCAGGACACACACATAAATACACACAAGTAAAAAGATTCCCCATATTTTCACATATTTTCTGGGTTTCTGTCTTCCCCCCCACTTCCCATATTTTCCCATATTTCCCTGGGAGTGGACGATTAATTGTGTCTGTGTGTTTCTTTCCCTCCTGAACATAGCCCTCCGCGTCGGCGCACAGAGGGTGGACCGCACTGAGGACGCCCTGCTGGAATCCGACACGCCTCGACGATCGAAATAACCATTGGCGCCCCAAGGAGGGGAAAGCCGCAGCTACGTCAAACAGCAGGAGCATGGGCATGAAGTCGTCCCCTTCGGGAAGCAGGCCGACCAATCGCGACTCGCAGTCGATCTGCACGATGTTGCGACAGAAGCTCCGGCCTCTGACGAAGCCTTGCTGGACAGAGTGGGCGTGCTCCGCGACGTGGGCCGCCATCTGCGTGTTCATGGTCGAGGCGATGAGCTTGGCGTCGGTGTTCTTCCTGGTGATGGGTCGCAGGGCCCCAGGGTCGCGGATGCAGTTGACGAGGTCGCCTTCCTCCGAACCTTTTGGGGATGAAGGACAATACGGAGTGGCTGAACCCATGAGGGGCTGCGCCGAACTCGGACATGTCCATGGCGACGTCCTCCAGCAAGCCGAAGGCCCCGGAAACGCAGAACCACGCTTTATAAGGTAGCTGGTCGAGACCAGGGGCCGAGTTCCGCGCCAAAGCTGCAGCTCGGCGAAGACTACTTTCCGTGGGCGGTCCCAGAGGTGCTGCTGGAATAGAGGAAGGCATGTGTGCGTCCAGGAAGGCGTCCAGCTTGTCGGCATCAACGGTCTTGTCTGCGAAGATGGACGCCCAGTGCTCTTGAAGTGCTCGCGCAATGCCCTCTGGGTCTTTCTTGACAGACTGGCCATGGGAAAGACGCACACCTCGAAGTAGAAGCCGAGCAGAGAAGGGGGCCCAGAGGCGACTGCATCTCTGCAAATGTCGTTGCAATCGCTGCTGATATTCGGCATTCTGGGTCTGCTGCAACCGGGTCGCCTTGGCAGCGTCCTGTTGGGCTCGTAGCTGAAGGGCGTGAAGATGGCAACGGTGCGCAGCAGCCGCAGCGGTGGCGAAGCAGCCTTCGTCGATCAGAGAGACCTCGGCACCGTCGATGCGCAGGTGCTCCTTACCCAAATCTGTGTGTTGATTGAGTGTAGCTGCGAGCGCCGTGTCCTGTCGAAATCGATCGCATCGTTGCACTTCGTGCCGCCGTGACGTGCTGCCCCTTGGTACCCCCAGGGAGGCTGGTGAGGTAGTTGCGGGTCAGTCTGGCAGCGTTCGTGACGTTGGTCTTCATGATGCGCAGTCGTTGCCCAGCGGTGCGGCCCTCCGTGAGGGATAACGAATGTAAGAGATCGCAATGCGTCTGAAACTGCGGCACCTCGAAGACGAAGTCGGGTATGCTCTGGCGCTTCCCCTCTTTGGCTACATGAAGCCGAAGACGTAGGGATATGACACCGTGGTCGCTCATCCTCTGATCACTGAGCTCCATCGCCTCCCGGTCGACGTGCAAGAGCACCTCGAGGTTGGGGATGGCATGCGATGGCAAACTGATGAAGGCGCGGTCGATGCGGGTGGACGTAAGAGAGTGCCTGTCGAACCGCGTGGGGCGACTGTTTTCAACCTCAACCATGTCCTTGAACAGCCGCCGCCAGGAGGAGGAGGAGGAGGAGGAGGAGGAGGAGAAGGAGGAGGAGGAGGAGAAGGAGAAGGAGGAGGAGCAGGAGGAGGGGGAGGAGGAGGATGAGAAGGTACGAGGAGGAGGAGGAGGAGGAGGAGGAGGAGGAGGAGGAGGAGAAGGAGATGTGAGGAGGAGATGGAGATGGAGATGGAGGAGGAGGAGGAGGAGGAGGAGGAGGAGGAGGTGGAGGAGGAGTATGAATAGTAGGAGGTGGAGGAGGAGGTGGAGGAGGAGGAGGAGGAAGGTCGAGATCCTCGTCCTCCTGCTCCTCATCCTCACCGGACGCTCCTGGCGGCGTCGCCCTGCCAGGCGGCGCTTGCCCGCTGGACGGCCTCCTCCAGGACCTGCGTCCGCGGCCGGGTGGGCTCTCCGCCGCGTTCTGCCCTCCGCTCCGTGACAAATCATGGGAGCCTCCCGTGTCATCGTTGGCGGCGGGCCCGGGTGGAGGTGAGAAGGGGCGGCCCGTTTCTGCCCCGAAGTGCGCTGGCCTCTTGGGAAGAGCTCTGAGCCTTCCCCTGAAGACACGGAACATGTTTCAGAGGGCGCGAGGGCCTCTGAGAAGTCCCGCCGCCTTCTGAGATGGCCTTCTCCCTCGCACTTCCTCCCCGCGCTCGCCGCCGACTCTTGCGAATCGATGCTGGCCGACGCTAATCGGCGCGAATCGATGCCAAATCGATGCTAAATCTGCGATTCCTAATCGATTACCAGACGCTGGCGCACGCTGGTGCACTCTACAAGCGGAAGTGCGAGGGAGCCGGTGAGAAAATAAACGGCTTTCAAGTGAAACATGCCCGGCCGCACCAGCATGTCCTTTAGCCAGGCTCGAGGTGTGTAGCTACATTCTTGGTTCCGGACACATGGGGTCTTTCGTAATGGGGTCGCCAAACCCTGCAATAGTTCGACCTGTGGCTCAAGGCGCGCGTCCTCTCTCACAAACCAACAATGCCAAATGCGACGCCATCTGCCCGCATCCAGCACGATCCGGCAAGAACGACTGCACGAACGATTGCGTACATGTTGAGGCCCCCCCTGCAGGGGACCCACCCGCCGGAACCTGGCACTCGCATCGCACCGCCAGCGAGGCCACGCGAAGCTCCCGCGAGCTGCTGCCGCGCCCCCCGGGCCTCGGCCCTCCCGGCGGCGCCCCGCCTCGACCTCGCGGGACCGCCGCTCCGAGCTCGCTCGACGTGCGAGCGCACCGCCCGACCGCCGAGCGGACCCGGGCTCGGCCGAGCGGCCTGCAGTCGTTGCGCTGCCGCAGAGGACGCCGACCCGAGGAAACGAAGGGGCTCTTCTGGCCACGGCGGGCCTGGGCCACGGACAGGTCCCCCGATCCAGAGCCAGGGAACGGCTCGCAGGCCCGAGGCCCGAGGCCCTCCCGAGCGCGAAGTGACGATCTGTTTTCAGCGCCTCGACTGTACGGTCGGGGATTTGGGGGATGGCGTGTCGCCCTGGCGGCCCAGGCGACACGCCTGGGAGCAGATAGCGTGCCGCTCCGCTCCGCGGGGCGGGGAGGCTCGGAGAGGCTTGGGACTCGAAAGCTGGGAGGTCGGGAAGTGGATAGCGCGTCGCGCCGAGGCGTGGTGGGCCAGAACCGGCGGAGCGACATGCCATCCCAACGTTCCCGACCGTACACTCCCGCGGCCCTGTTGGGAATCGAGCCCGCTCGGCGGCCGAGCGGGCTCTCGGGCGCCGAGCAGGAGCGGGCCCGGAAGGGAGCCCTGGGGCTCTTCAGGGATTGATCAGGGCGCTTCCTGCGCTTGTCGCGACATTCGGGCCTCGAGGGGTCACCAGAGTCCAGGGGCCGCCGGTCTGCGAATGCTGGCGCGCGGGAATCCCCCCCTGCGATGGTCCTGCTCCTCCTGCTCCTCCTGCTCCGCCTGACCCTCCACATCCACGCCTCCTGCTTCTCCTCCTCCTCCTCCTCCTCCTCCTCCTCCTCCTCCTGCTCCTCCTCTTCCTCCGTCCTCACCCCATCTCTACCCTCCTCCTCCTCCTCCTCCTCCTCCTCCTCCTCGGTCTCCTCCTTCCCATCCTTCCCCGGAGGCCTTCTACGAAGGCAAGGAGCGTCTGACACGGGATTGGAGGCTATAGAAGGCGCAGGCTCCTCTTACGTAGGAGGCCCTCTGCGTTCTTGGAAGCTCTCGCCCCCGCGCGCCGCCTTCACCCCCCTCCTCCTCGAGAGCGGGGGACTGTAGAATCGCACCAGGGGTTCAAAAGCGCGCGCGCGAGGCTTTCGCGCTGAGTTCGCGACTGCTTCTGTGCAATCTCTGCGCGCTCTGTCGTCGTCGTCCTCCTCCTTCTCCTCACTCCTCTCCATTGGCCTCTTTTCCTCCTCCTCTTCCTCCTCCTCCTCAGTCTCCTCCTCCCCCGCTTCTCCAGGAGTTTCTTTTGTTTGGATTGTTTCCCCCCACAAAAAAACGGAGTTCTCTTCCAGATTTTTATTTGGGGTGGAGAAAGAAAAAAGGGGAAGCGCCCCCTCCTCCTCCTGCTCCTCCACCTCCTCCTCCACCACCTACTATTCATACTCCTCCTCCTCCACCTCCTCCTCCTCCTCCTCCTCCTCCTCCTCCTCCTCCTCCTCCTCCTCTTCATCCTCTTCGTCCCTTTCTTCTCTTCTCTTGTTTTCTCCTACTCCTCCCCCTCCTCCTCCTCCTCCTCCTCCTCCTCCTCCTCCTCCTCCTCCTCCTCCTCCTCCCTCCCTCCTCCTCCTCCTCCTCCTCCTCCTCCTCCCCTCCTCCTCCTCCCTCCTCCTCCTCCCTCTCCTGCTCCTCCTCCTCCTTCTCCTCCTCCTCCTCCTCCTTCTCCTCCTCCTCCAGTCTCTTCTTCCTCTTTCCTCCTCCTCCTCTTCTTATTATTACTATTATTATTATTATGCTTATTCTTCTTCTTGCTGTTCTTCTTCTTCTTCTTCTTCTTCTTCTTCTTCCTCTTCGACCTCCTCCTCCTCCTCCTTGCTGTTCCTCCTCTCTTCTCCTCCTGCCCCTCCCCGCTCCTCGTCCTCTTCCTGCTCCTCCTCCTCCTCCTCCTCCTTCTCCTCCTCCTCCTCCTCCTCCTCCTCCTCCTGCTCCTGCTACTGCTCCTCCTCCTCCTCCTCTTCCTCCTCCTCCTCCTCCCTCCCCTCCTCCTCCTCCTCCTCCTCCTCCTCCTCCTCCTCCTCCTCCTCCTCCTCCTCCTTTCGGGGGCTCGCATTCGCTCTCGACGAGATTCAAGGCTCTTTGCCCGCGCATGTCGGCCGAGTGGCGGCCGCCTGGACGTCGATGGAGGCGGGCGCGAGGAGAGCGAGGGGGAGTGTTTTGGGGGGGGGTGTCCTCCTCCTCCTCCGCGCTGCTCCGGTCCCTCCTTCCTGTCTCCTCCGCCCTCCTCCTCCTTCCCCCAGAACCAGCCGCTTTTTATTGAGATGCTTCGAAAGAACGAAATACCCAAGTTGGCATTGGTTTGGCCATGGTTTGGTATCGCAGTGGCGCTGCGTTAGCATAGCGCTTGGCAGTGCGTTGGCATAGCGCTTGCATGTCGCAAGCAATGCGCTGGCGGGTGCTAATGGAACCCTCCACAAAAGGGCTCATATTGAAACCATCTACCACAAGGACTCCCAAGGAAACCCTCCACAAAAAAAGGTTTATATTGAAACCCTGCACGGAAGGATTCCATGCGACGCCCTCCACAGAAGGATTCCTACTGGAATATATCACACATGCTTCCCCCATGGACATTGCACTGACATTGGTTTGGGATCGCCTTGGCATTAGTTTTGCGTTGCGTTGGCACTGTTTTGGCAGTGCGCTGGCATTGCGATGGCGAGTTCCAATACCTCCCTTCGCAGGATGATTGCTATTGAACCCCACACAAAAAGGATTCCGATTGAAACAGCGCACAAGAAGGGTTCATATTGAACCCCTTCTAAGCAGGATTCCACTCGAAGCCCTCTACGAAGGAGTTCTATTGAAACCGATTACAGGAGATTTTCCCCAGGCATTTCAGCAGCATTTGATTGGGACTGCCATGGCATTGGTTTGACATTGCGTTGGCACTGCTTTGGAATTGCGCTGGCGACTTCTAATGCCTCCCACCACAGAAGGATTCATATTGAAACCTTCCACACGAATGGTCCCCCACATGAAGGGTTCATGGTGAAACCCTTAAAGGAAAAGATTCCTGCCGAAACCCTCCACCAGGAGATTCCGATCGACATCCTCCGAAGAAGGATCCGTAACCACATCATATACATAAGGATTTTTGTTGGAATGTGTTGGGAGACTGGAACCCCGCCATCGGCGTGGCATTGGCATTGGTTTGGTAACGGCTTGACATCACATTGGCATTGCGTTGGCATTGCGATGGCAGTGCGTTAGCCGTGCGTTTGCAGTGCGATGGAATTGCGCGAGTCCCAAGCAAACGCTCCACATAAGGATTCCGATTGACTACGTCCACAAGAATGATGCCTACAAGGATTAACATTGCAATCCTCCACAGAAGGGTTCCATGCGAATACGTCCACAGAAGGACCTCTATTGAAATCCTCCAGAGAAGGGTCATTTGAAGGATTCCTGTGGATGGCATCATCCACAGAAGGGTTCTTAGAAGGATTGCAATTGAACGCTACCACAAGCAATCCACCCCATTGGCGCAGCAGTGGCATCAAGTTTGGATCGCCTTGGCTTTGGCTCGGCATGGAGCTAGCACTGCTTTGGCACTGCGCTGGCGAGTCCTAGTGGCCCCGATTGAGTCCTGGTGAGCCCATGGGCTTCGCAGAGAGATTCCGATTGAAACCCTCCACAAGCAAGGTTCCTTTTGGAATAGTTAACCAAGCATTCTCCCCTTTGGTATTGCATTGGCATTGGATTGGGATCGTCTTGGCATTGGTTTGGCATTGCGATGGCACTGCTTCGGCATTGCGTTGGCATTGTGCTGGCGAGTCCTAATGGCTCCCTCCGCAGAAGGACTCCTACTGACCTCCCACAAGAGGGAGTCCTAGTGAAACCCTGCACAGGAGGATCCCTATCGAAACCCTCCACAGAAGCATTCCTGTTGAAATCCTCCGAAGAAGGATTCGTAATGACACCATCCACAAAGGATCCTGATTGAAACCCACCGGGCGAAAGGATTCCCACATTGGCATTGCATTGGGCACTGCTCTGGCATTGCGTTGGCATTGCGCTAGCGAGTCCTTGTGCCTCCCTTCGCACAACGACTCTCATTGAAACCCTCCAGAAATATGATTCCTTTTAACATCTACCACAAAGGCCCCTCCCAATTGGTATTGCATTGGCATTGGATTGGGATCGCCTTGGAATTGGCTTGGCATTGCGATAGCACTGCTTCGGCATTGCGCTGGCGTTGCGCTGGCGAGTCCTAATGGCTCCCTCTGCAGAAGGACGCCTACTGACCCCCCCACAAGAAGGATTCCTAGCGAAACCCTGCACAGGAGGATCCCTATCGAAACCCTCCACAGAAGCATTCCTGTTGAAATCCTCCGAAGAAGGATTCGTAATGCCACCATCCACAAAGGATCCTGATTGAAACCCACCGAGAGAAAGGATTCCCACATTGGCACTGCTCTGGCATTGATCGCATCGATATGCATTGGCCTGGTGCAGGAGATAGACAGAGAGAGAGAGAGAGACACACATAGAGAGAGAGAGAGAGAGAACAAGAGATAACGATATAACGAGAGAGGCATATTATCAGGGGATCACGGCCAAGAGAAAAAAGGCAAACACATCAAAGTTTAAAGATGAAAGAGCGTTCCACTAGATGATAACCATATCAAAACGACGTGCGACTCCACAATCCCCCGGCCTCTCCTCCTCCCCCCCTTTCCCCTTCCCCTCCCACCCCCTCTCCATCATCGTCCCCCTCCCCCTCGCCCTTCCCCTCCCCTGCCCCCCTCGCCCTCCCCCTCCCCTGCCCTACCCCCTCCACCTCCTTCTCCTCCTCCTCCTCCTCCTGGTCCTCCTCCTCCTGCTCGTCCTCCTCCTCCTCCTCTTCCTCCTCCTCCTCCTCCTCCTCCTCCTCCTCCTCCTCCTCCTCCTCCTCCTCCTCCTACGCGTCGCCGACCTTCGCCTCTTTTGTTGCGCGCAGTCCGTGCGAGCGTCCTGTAATATGCCAGGGCCTCTTGCCTCCTGAGGGAAATCCAAACAACCTGCCCAGACTTCGGATTGTAGCTGTCGGGCTCTTCATTCCAAGAATGATACGTGTTGACCCCCCTCTCCAATGCCCACAGGACATTTCAATTGCAATGCCCCTCCCGGGGCTCGCACCACTGGTCCTCTCACGGAAAGCGTTGAGCCTCAGACTGGGTTGCTGGCCCCGAACTACAACAACGGTGCCCGCCACATGGTTCCTCACATCGTATTGAACAGTTGCGCTCCCGCTCGGGGCTCCCTTACATTGGCATAGAAAGCGCACACCCGCGCGGGACTTCCTTCTCACTGTTTCCCGACGCCGCTCCCTCGACACTCAGGAATCACCCACGCTCTCGCTCTGGATTTCCCGAAGGTTTATTTGGAAATCGTGTTCACGCTAAAGACGTCCACGTGATTTATAGGACTGGCGCTTCAACGACCCGCTCGCTCGACCCGGCCGTCAGGGCCCGCCCGCCCGACCCATCTGTCAGGGTCCGCGCGCCCGACCCGCCCGTCTGGTTCTATCGCTTATTCTCCTACTCCTAACTCTTCTCCTGCTAATACCTCTCGTGCTCGGTCCTTCTCCCTCCCCTTTTCCCCTTCCCTCTTCCCTCCCTTCCCGCGCTTCTTTCCTAGTCCTCGCTGGGTGCATTTTCCGTCCCCCTGCTCTCCCTGTATTAAGAGCTGCGCCAACTACGCGTGGCGGATAAGGAGGATATACCCTAAGGCGGGTGAGATCGAAAACGAAGAGGGCAGGTATGGGGCTGACACGCGCGCAGATAGAAGCTGCTGTTGCTGCTGTTGTTGCAACCCCACTTATTATCAACAACTGTTGTTGGTCCCCCGGTAACCATTTTTGAATTGTTCAATTCAAAGTGCTTCCCTCTCCCAGGGTTCACACCTGGTCTTTAACAAAAGAAACTGTGTGTCACCCAATTGGGCCCCTGGTCCCCGAGTTACAACAACAACGGCTCCCGCATGATATTTCCTTCCAGTGTACTCCCAAATCGTGCTCTCGCGCGGGACTTCCTCACAATGTATGCAAGAATCGCGCTCTCGCATGGGACTTCCTCGCAATGTATTGGAACGCTGCGCCCTCGACACTCAGGAATCACGCTCTCGCTGTGGATTTCCTCGCGGTTAATTTGGGAATCGCGCTGTCGTTTGAGACTTAGTCGCGATTCATACAGGACGCACGCTTCAGCAACCCGCCTGCTCGACCTGGCCGCCTGGGCCTGCCTTCCCGACACGTTTGTTAGTGTCTACCCGCCCGATCTGCCCGTCTGGTTCAGCCACGTGTTTTCTGCTCCTGGGCCCTCTCATGCTAGTCTCTCTCGTGCTCCATCCTCCTCCCCCCTCTTGTCTCTTCCTTTCCTCCCTTCCTCTGCCTTACCGGCTGCACGGAAGACACGCTGCAGGTAAGAAAGATATACCCCTAAGGGGGAACGATCGAAGACGAAGAGGGCGGGTATCGAGGATGTGGGATATACGTGTTGAATGGCACGACGGCAGATAAGAGCGAACATTATTAAACATGGGATTGCTGTTGTGGTTGTTATGGTTGAATTCTCATTTCTGAAAAATAATCATTGTTGGTCCCCCCCGCCGGTGCATACTGTTTTTTCTCAATCAAAATGTGCCCCTCGACGCTCGCACCCTGTTTTTTGACAGGGAAAGTTTTCCTGCTCAAACTGGTCCACTGGCCCCCGGGTTAAAACAACAACGGCTCCCGCCTGAGACTTCCTTACAATTTAGCCAGGACCCCCGCTCCCGCCCGAGACTTCCTCGCATTTTCTTCAAGAATCGCGCGCTCGCTTGGGACTCCGTTACGATTTATTCAGGAATCGCTCTCCCGGCGCTCTGGCGTCGCGCTCTCGCTGGAGACTTGCTTGCAACTTACTGAAGAATGGCCTTGCGTTGGGATTTCCTCAAATTTGCCCAAGCGCCGCGGAGTCGCGCCCGTTGTGGCCCCATGTGCATGCCCTTCGTGGCCCCGCTGTCGCAATTTGTGTCCCCCTTACTGTCCTACGTGGCCCAGTTGCTACCCTCACTGGCACCATTCCTTCTGTGGCCCCGCATTATCTGCACTTCGTGGCCCCCGCTCGTTCGCGCTCTGAGTGGCCCCATACGCATTCCCTTCGTGTCCCCGCTGTCGCCCTTCGTGGCCTACTTCGTGCCCTTCGTGGCCCTGCTGTCGTTCTTTCTCGCTCTCGCTTTCGCTCGTCGTCGCCGTCGTCGTCGTCGTCGCCGTCGTCGTCGACGTCGTCGTGGTCGGTCCCCTGTCCGTCCCTCTTGGGGTCGGGTCGACGGTCCGCGGCCGCCCCGCCGATCAGCGCTGCCGCTGGCCAGGCCGACGGTCCGCGGCCGCCCCGCCGCTTGCCGGGGCCCGGCCTGCAGGGAAGAAAGGTATACCCCCCAAAAGGGGTTCGATCGAAGACGAAGAGGGCGGGTATCGAGGGTTTGGGAAATACGCGTTATTGGACGCTCGAGCATAAAAGGGCGAACAGTCTTAAAATTATTGTTGCTATTGTTGCTGCCGTTATTGCTCCTATTGTTGGTGTTAAACTCTTGAGTGTGTCGTCCATCTTGGCATACGGGGGCTGTGGTTGGGGCCCAGGGACAATCACACATGAATCCTAGGAGCATGATGCGCCCCCAGGGAAAATACTGGGTCAAGACCACTGGGGCCCACACATGGACAAGCATCAATCCGTAGGATGTCTGGGTCTCCATCTGCGTTTCGAACACGTGAACACATGTTTGTACCCTGGGTCCAGTGAAAACGGTCCACGGAGCGAAATCCATACTAAAGATACGGTCGAGGAGAGCCTTGATCCCCCTTGCTGACAAAACAATGCGTTGGAGGCCTGGTCTGGCAAGCTGACTGGCAGATGCCAATGCTGGCGGCAATAATCGTAAGGTGCGACTGGTCCCTACAAGCCAAGCCCACTTGTCAGTCTGGCGGCGACTGTGGACTGTGGGCTGTGGATTGAACTGGGCAGAGTCTGCGGACTGTACTGAACTTTGCATAAGGCCGCCGCGCCTTCCAGCGCCAACACGCTTCGAGTCGAAAGCTTAACTTTTGATCGATGCTTGTTTCGACCAAGTTCGAAAGGCTACCATCTGATGCAGCGACGTCGCCAACTGGCTTTACGGTGCTGAAGAACTCCCTGGCTCGAAGCGAACACATCGCCTTTTTGCATGTGGGGGTGATCCTCCCATCCAACTTCTCGAGGCCAGTCCTGTCCTGCAGGATCTCGGAGCCACGACCCCCGACACAACGCACCCTGCGCACGCCAAAACGCCTAGCTGTTGCAATGTAAAGGCGAGAGGGTGCATTTGCACCAGCCCAGCAATGTGCATAATGAACCATATGCAGGCAAAAGGCATTGCGTCGCAACCGCTTAGCGGCACAGTGTTGCCCCCGCCTCTTGCGTTCCCAGAGGGCGAAATTGCACCCAACGGATGGGCGAAAGAAGAGATCGGAGGTGATGGAGGGATCAAAATAACTGGTAGCTCTGCATCATGATGCAATGCGCGGGCGCGCCCGAGCTTCGTGGCCGTGTTGCCTCTGCGCAAGGACCCTCACAGCTGCTAGAGCGTACGTCCATGCAAATGCGCGTCTACATTGATGTTGCCTTGCTGCTCCAGTTACGGGTTGCGGGCCCTCGCTCGTCAAAAGGCCTGTGGCCCCTGCCCTTGTGGCCCCTTCGCCCGTGGGGAGGACTGGGGCCTGGTGAACTCGGGATGAAACTGGCTTCAGGATCCCCAGAAAGGTCCAGTGACCACACCGCCTGGTGAGTCAACGGTGCGTCGGGGTCAGTTCGCGGACACCTTCGAAGCTCGGGTCGTGATCCGAGGATGCCTTCCGTGCCCTGGGCCTCCAGGGTCCCACGACCGTCTGGCGACGGACCGTCGGGTGAGGCCTTCCCGTCTTGCCAGACCCCCCCGAGGTCGGGACCCGCTTCCAGGGGCTGGCTTCCCATCTCGAATACTTTCTTGACGGCCTCGGGGCCCTGTTCAGGCCCCCAGAGGCTGAACATCACACAGGAAGGAACTTCTGTCATGCGTTTTGCTTCACGACGCAGGGGGCCCGAGCTCGGGGATCTCGAAATCACCGGGCCGTCTATCACCGGGCGGCTCTTGGACCCCAGGGCCAAGCGCCCCGCAAACGGAGCCCTGATAAACCAGGGCGCTGGCACGCACGAGCAAAGAACTGCGGACGTGGGTCGCGACACTCGCCCCTGTTCGTCTGCTCCCGCTGCATCTTGCACAGCCCTGGTTTGCACTGCCCTGGTTCCCCAAGCACTGATGGGCACGCCTCCTCTCGCTCCTCCTCTCCCCCCCCCCTTCCTTATAAACGACTCCTTCCTGTCGCACCCCCAGGCGTGTCGGTAGGGCGGGATGGGCGGTTCGCCTGAGACAGCCTCATCGCTTAGGACCCCGAGGATTGAAACGTGCAACAGCTTCACGGGCGGAGGGCGACCCGTTTGCAATCTGTGGCTCTCGCTTTCGAGCCGCGCACACTCGTTTTAACACTGTGCAGCAATTTCACGGAAGGAGGGCGGGCCGTTTTATGAATGTGGCGCTGGCCTGAGCGCCGCGAATATTTATCCTAAAATGTACAACCACCTCACGGATGGAGGAGGGTCGTTTTCAAAACGTGGCTCTCGCTTTAGCGCCGCGAACTTTCGTCTTAAAAGTTCGCAGCAGTTTCACGGATGCAGGGCGGCTTCGTTTCATCATGTGGCTCTCGCCTTCACGCCGCGCTGTTATAAAAGTTTTCAGCAGTTCCTCCTCCTCCTCCTCCTCCCCCTCCTCCTCCTCCTCCTCCTCCCCCTCCTCCTCCTCCAACTCCTCCTCCTGGTCCCCCCCTCCTCCTGCTCATCCTCCTTCTCTGCTCGCACACGCAGCCGCCGCCAATACAGCACGCCTCTCTTGCGAGCACGTTGAGCAGCTCACGGCCAGCCCTCCGAGCAGAGCACCTCAACCGAGCCGGTCCCCCAGGAGATCCGCAGGGCGGGCCGCCGGGCGCCGCCGCCTCGTCGCGGAACTGGCCCCAGTAGGCGCGCGCGGCCTTCACGGCGGCGGACTGCGCCTGGCAGGCGCGCGCGCGCAAGCGCGCGCGCGTGCGCGCGCGCGTGTGCTGCCGCAAGCGGCCCGCCGCCCTCGCGGTGACTCTCCCGCAAGGGCCAGCACTTGTGCATCTCCGCCGCCTGGAGAGCCGATATCCCAGAACCCCGTGGGGGCAAAGGGTACGGATTCCCTTGGGCTTCCGGGGGCCCGAGCATGGCATGCGTCGGACGAAGGGGGGGGGAGAGCAAAGAGCGAAGTCTGGCAAATCAGCTCACGTGACTGATTCCTCCGTTAGCTCGTCAACTCATCAGCTCAAATCGACTCAAGTCAGCTTACGTCAGCCCCGCATCGAGGAAAGCGCCCTGCGGTGGGGCCGAAACCAGCTGCACGCAGCAGGTTTTGCCCAGCCCCGCCCCCTTTCCCTATCCCCCCCTGGCGTCCGACCAGAATGACTATGTCCAACGCCTCCCAGGGCACCGGAATATCGTCGACGTGTGCAAGGTCGCCTGCGCTGTGGCCGCGAACAAGCAACGGCAGAACACAGATGGTGGACTCCAGAAACCCTGAGACCCCCAAAATGTAATCTCTTGGGGAATCGACTTTCGCTTCCGCTGGCTTCTGCCGGCCTTCCGCCAGCTTCCGCCGGCGGAGGCGGCCCAGGTTTACTTCCGCCGCCTTCCGCCGCCCTCCCGCGGCCTTCCGCCGAGGAGGAGTTGCCAAATCCTTCGGTCCTCGAAGGCAAGGCCATTTTTTGGAAAGCCCCACGTATCGATACCCACCGCCTCGCAGGGCCCAGGCAGATCAGTCCCCCTGGCGGTGGCATCGAGTGCTCGACGCCGGCGCTGTTCGCTGAGGTGAGGGCGAGGAGCACGAGGACCGGAGGCCCCACCTGGGCCCCAGATCTGGCCGAGAGCGGCGCATCCCCCCGAAACGCCGACCTCAGCACCTCAAGCCGATTCCGATCGACCGAGGTGCTCTTCTCCGCGCGAAGCACTCCCCCACCCGCTGCCCCTCAAAGAGGCCATGCACCGAGATGTTGACCCGCGCCCGGGCCCAGATCTCCTGCGCCGTGGCGCCAGGCAAGAGGCGGGGCGGCCGCCCCTCCCCCGAGGTTTCTCCCCAGGGATCGGGCGCTTCGATCTTTTCGAGACACGGGCTCCGACCCCTCGACAACTTTCCCTGGACAGGTTTTTCATCCCGGGTCGTTGTTGAACGACGGTCCCGAGGCCTGGTGAGGGCCCCGAGAGACCGAACACTATGAAAAACCTCTGGATGTCTGGTCACAGCTAAATCCAATCGGACGCCTGAGGACGTCACACCCCACTCGAGTGGGCGGCGAGGTTGTCAGACAGGATGGCCATGACGCGCTCTCAAGCCGTCGGGCCGCGTCGGCGGCGAAGGTGACATTCTCGAAGCGACGCGCAGAACAAAACTGGAGCAAGAGGAAGCGTAGGGTGGCGAAGGAATTCATGTGCTCATTAGCTGACGGCGCGCGGCGCGCACAAGGGGGTGGAGGGAGGGGGGAAGGCTCCTTAGAACGAGGCTGCATCTTAGAAGGTGCCGGCCCTACATCGTTTGATGAGGCCCGCGCCTCCTGAGAAACATGTTGCTTCTAAGAAGCCTTCCCCAACACCTCCCCCCCTCTGCGCGTGGCTGAAAAAAACTCCATATCGATTTTCCCGAGACGCACGATGCTCGGTGGCGACGATCGGGGCGAATAGTCCATAGGCGAGCGTTACTCGCATTCGCCCTGGAGCCTCGTCGAAGGCATGGACCATCGGCACCCCTGGATAATATCAGCAGGTCTTAGTTTTGATTCCTCCCTTGTCACTCGGCGGTGACTAGAAATCTCTTCCTCCTCCCCCCTCCTCCCTCCCCCCCCTCCTCCTCCTCCTCCTCCTCCTCCTCCTCCTCCTCCTCCTCCTCCTCCTCCTCCTCCTCCTCCTCCTCGTCGTCGTCGTCGTCGTCGTCGTCGTCGTCGTCGTCGTCGTTGCGCGGCGGGTGCTGCCGAACAGAAATAACTGATTACCCCCTACTGGTGGGATCCAAGTCCTTCGATGAGGCAACCGACAAAAAAAATTAGTTCCACCCTGTTGGGGGGGTCTGAAGACTCATCGCGGTGACATGTGTTGCTCTCCCCTGGGGATGCTCGCCCTGCTCGTTGCCTCCGAGATGTCTGCGCGGGGTCTCGAGTTGGTGGCCCCCAAACGTGGTGGTGAGAACACCCGGTGGTGAGTTTTGGGCGATTTGGGCAATGGTTTTCGAGCGCTGGCTGGCCCAGGAAACGCAAAACCTCGTGGCGACCGCGCGTCCCCAAACCCGGTGGTGACCCAGAATTCATTTTTTGGGGAATCGGGGTCACCACCGGGTGTCTCACCACTTGGTTTGGAGACCACCAATCGAGGCCCAGGACCTCTCCCCTCCCGGGCCTCCCGGCCTCGCCCCTCGGGGGCAGCGCGGCGTGCTCGGAGCGAGAGCTCTTCCTCTCCGAGCCCTCGCGCGCGATTGCCCCCCTTTCTGGGAGGAGGGGGGCTCTCTGGCCCAGGCCGCGAGGCGCCGGGCTCGGTCCTCCTCCTCCTCCTCCTCCTCCTCCTCCTCCTCCTCCTCCTCCTCCTCCTCCTCCTCCTCCTCCTCCCCCTCCTCCTCCTCCTCCTCCTCCTTCTCTGCCTCCTGCTGGTCCTCCTCCTGCTTCTCAAACTCCTCCTGATCCTCGTTCTGCTCTTCTTCTTCCTCCCCATCGTCCTACTCCTCCTCCTACTCCTCGTCCTCCTTCTTCTCCTCCTCCTGCTCCTCCTCCTGCTCCTCCTCCTCCTGCTCCTGCTCAGTACGTTGTGGTCTTGCGTGCCTCCGCCGCCCTTGCAGCGTGACTGATGCCTGCCCAAATGGGAGTGGGGAAATTTGTCTTTGGGATTTTAGCTCGACCTCGCGTCAGCGCGCGAAGCGTGGAGTGGCGCTCGCATCTGAGCGCGCCAGATTTGGGCCACCCCTGGCACTCGACCGCAACGCATGCGCGGCGCAATCTACTGTGCGCGTTGGTTTCCCGGGGGGAGGGTGGCTGGTCAACCGGGCGGTGCGTTTTCCACCCCAGCACGTGTCCCGAATCCCAGCCCAAATCCCAAATCTTCCCGTTTGAACATTTGAAGTGTATTTAAATATCTTTGAATATCTATCCGAACCAATGGGCCAATGGGGTTTCCTACTATTGGCAATTAGCTAAAGATGCTCAAACATATGATTGCCCCCAAACAGGAGGGGGGGTGCCACGACGCTGGACCTGGTCAGACGTTATTGCGACGCAACCCAGCAATGCCTGATCTCATCGTAGTGGCCCCCAACAGCGTCTGATTTCGCAACGCCTGGGGTCAGGCTCAGGGTCGGCACTGAAACTGAGCATCAGGTCCCGAGCTAAACAATGTTCGTCGTGTTTGTTTTTGTTTCGTTTTTCTTCGCTCTGTCTTCGTTCCGCCTTTGCTGGAAAACAACATCAAAATGAAAACGGCCCACGAAATCACCAAAAACACACTTTAGGTCGAGCCCTGGGCCAGACCCTGGCGCAAGACCTGCAGAAGCTCTCCCGTAGCCTCGCGGCCATCCAGTCCTCCTCTCGCAGCACTCCGACACCAGCCCGCCCCCTTTCTTTACACGAACGGGGAGCGCGTGAGATCGAGAAGCTGCGCAGAAATGCGCCACAGCACCAGGAAGAAACGCAGTGTAGGTGCGCTCCCCGAACGCCCACAGAGGACAACTGCAGACACACGGATCGTTCTATCTTTCGTGAAGTGCACTGGGCGCTCGTCGCTGAGGCGACCAGCACAGCAATGTAACAATCACGACGGCGCAGCCACGCCGCACCAGCCCCTCACCCCTCCCAGCTTCCACCGCGACCATGGGCGAAGCGCCCGCTGATGGAAAGAAGGAAGGCACGGGCTAGCACAAGTCAGCGAAAGCAAGCGCCCCGCCTAAGCGAGCCAGTTCTGTGAAACAAAGGCTACCGCGGAGCGATTTCTCCTGCGAGCAGCAATGCGTGCAGATATGCAGACCATGCTCCAGCTGCCCGCCCCCCAGCCCCACCTTCACCTCACGAAGTCCGAGGAGACTGGCGGACTGGTTAGCCCGGGAGTTACGTACACCCGCTCAGTTTCACGGCGCATGCATGCGCATGCCAGAGCCCTCTATCTGTGCCCACAGCAGTGGCTACGCCTCGTCTGCAACCTCCGCCTCCCACTTCAGCCCTAGCTCTCCTGCGTCCGACTGAAGCTGCCTCGGAGCCCGCGCAGCTGCTCTCGGTGCGGAGGGGCATCCCCGCCGCCTCCCAGCCCGCCGCCCAGCTCGGCGGTGGGCGGCAGCCTCCAGGCGCGCCGCTCGCCCGGCGGCATGGCCTCGCGCGGCGCGCCGCGGTCCCTCCAGGGCTTCCGGCACAGCGGAGGCGGCAGCGGCACCGCCGCGGCGGGCGCCCGCGGGGCGGCCGGCGGCGTGGGCCTGCCGCGCCGGGCCGAGGGTGGCCTCGGGGCCACGGGTGGCGCGAGCTCCTGCGCCGCGGCCGCCTCTGCTGCGCCGCCGGGCGCGGGCCCATCGGCCCGCTGCTCCACGGGGGGCATGTCGGCCTCCGCTGCGATGGGCGGGGCGCCCTCCTCGGCACCAGCCCGCTCACCGCCGCCGCCAGCGGGCGCGGCTGTCTCCTCGGGGGGCTCGCCCCCGTCGTCCGCGACGGCGAGCTGGTAGATCCGGGCAATGTACTCCCCGTCATTCAGCAAGCCTCTGCGGATCACGCCGCCCAAGCTGGGCACTGGCCTGCTCGTGCCCTCGGCGTCCGCGGGGCGCCTGCACAGCATCTCCGACAGCGTCTGGAGTACGCGGCGTGTGCGCCCAGGCAGCGAGTGGCGCAGGAGCCTCGCATGCAGCGCGGGCGCACCGCCCTCCGCGCCGCCCTTCAGCGGGGCGCCAGCTGCCAGGGACTGCACCAGCGCGAGCTGCGGCAGCAGTCGACGCAGGCGGTCGACGCGCTGACGGAGGAGGGTCATGTGGCCCTCTGGGCAGCGCGCGGCAGCGCGAAGGGTGCTGCGGACATGGCGCTGCACCTCGTCGATGCGGACATCTGCCGGGGGCGACTCCAGCCAGCCGTCCACGAGGCGGTCCCACTCGCGCACGCTGCCCCAGAACGCCTGCAGTGCCGACAGCCTCTGCTGCACCACTCCATGCCTGCCGTCCGCGGCGCTCGGCAGCGGGTGGCCGCCGCCGCCCGTGAGCTCCTGGTACTGCGCGACGAGGCTCCCACGGCGCTGCAGCTCAGCGCAGGGACCCTCGAAGCTGGCCAGCGCCGCCTGGACCTCCTGGTGCGTGTAGTGGTCGCCTGTGCTGAGCGGGGGCGACTTCCCGCTGATCGTTCTCACCAGCGGCCTGCGGGGTATCGGCGGGGGCGCCGGCGTGCCGAAGGCAGGGGAGGAGGGGTCGAGGCCACCGTAGCCGACGTCGTCGTCGTCGCGGAGCCACGACGTCCACCGCGGGTCCTCTGCCAAGCGCGCGTCCTCAGCCAACCTGTCGCACGGCGACAGGGCGGACTCCATCTCCAAAAGCAGCGCCTCCGCGTTCAAGGACACCTCGCGCGCCGCCTCCTCGGCGCGGCCCCGGAAAGGGCTGGCGCGGCCGGCCACGTCGCCCATGAGGCTCCCAGCACGCGTCTCGACGAGGGCGAGGGACTCCCCAGCGGTCTCCACCAAGAACGCCAGTGCTGCCGTCGAAAGGCCGCCCCCCGGCTGCCTCCACATGTCGAAGCCGAGCTGCGACAAAACCTCCCCTTCACCGCGGTCCACGTGCAAGGTCACCTGGGTGCCAACTAGCCGCGAGACAGGCGTCGTCAGCACGGGCAAGCGGGCTGCAGCCGCGAGAGCCTGGTACAGCTCCTCGAGACGCTTGTGGTCTTTTCTGTACTCGAGCGTTCGGGCGTGCATTCCGCGAAGGAGCAGCATCTCGCGCACGATCTCGGCCAGGCTGGCAGGCTCCGTGGCTATATCTCCCAGGGCCGCCTGGACGCTGCGAAAGAGGGTCCGGCCGCTGCGGACCGCGTATAGGTTGAGCAGGTAGGCCCCGGCGCCCAGCAGTGCCGCTGGCACCTGCGCCGCGGAGAAGCTCAGGAAGCTCATGTCCAGCCTCAAGGGCCCGCACTGGTGCACCTGGCGCATGCCCTTCACCGCGTCGTGCCAGCGCTGGCACCTCTCGACCAGCTCCCGGAACCAGCTGCATAGCGCGGGCGCCTGCTCGAGGCCCTCCGGGAAGCCCTCCACGTGCTCGGCGAACTTCCCCTCGCGCACGACCTGCCTCAGCAGCAGGTCCGAGAGGCTCGCGGACGCGCGCTGCACGTCGCGGAACGCCGGGTAGAGGCGGGCGCAGCCAGCGCCTCCAGCTGTTGCCTCGCCCGCTTCCTCGACGACCGCCGGGCCGCCCCGAGGCGGCTGGCCGAGGCCCCCGGCTGGCAGGGGAGCCGTCTCGAGGCTCAGCCCTGGGTCGCTCGCGCACACCATGGCGACGCAGTGGAAGAGGGGCTGCAGGATCTGCCTCGCCTCGCCCAGGTGCGCGTGGGGCCCTGCGAGCCAGAAGAAGACGAAGTCGGCCAGCAGCCTGTTGCCGATCGCAGTCGCCCCGGGCTCGGGTCCGCAGCCGGGCGGGCCCCAGTGGGCGATGTGGCGGGCGAGGCCTGGGCGGTCCGCGTAGAGACAGGCGAGCAGGGCGGCGTGCACGGACAGCGGCTCCCCGAGCTGCTCGTGGGCACCCCGCAGGCACCTCTCCGCGGCCCGGAAGCAGCGCTTGAGCTGCCTGTCCAGGCCCTTGACCGCTTGCCTGTAGGGTCGCGATGAGGAAAGGTAGAGTCGTATCAGGCTGGTCTCCTCCTTGCCCGCGCGCTCCAGCCCATCAGCCTCGCCGTCTGCGCTGCGGGAACTGGGATTCTCCTGCGGCGGATCCTTCTGTTGGATCTCGAGGAGGGGCTCCGCCGCGTCCACCACGGCTTCGAGCAAAGCGTTCAAATGCCCCTGTACCTCGACGTGGCTCGGGCTCGTCTGGAAGACAGCCGCGGCGGCAGCGCCGGAGGTGCTGGCGGGGGCCAGCCCGGGGTATGCCATGACTGGCAGCTGCAAGGAGGAGGTGTCCTGGAAGGCCTGCAGCAGGAGCGTCGCCGCGTCCTCCACGCTCCAGGTCAAGAACGTGGCGTGCACGAGCTCCACGAGCCGCAGGAAGGCGGGGGCCTTCACCAGGAGCTCCTTCGCCGCCTCCAGCTGGCGATCGGCCTGCTCGCCCTGCCTGCGAAGCTTCTTGACGTCCTTCGAGATGCAACGACAGGAAGGCGGGACTGGCTCCAGGTGGGGAAATATCGACTTGGAGTCGTTGATGCATGGGGAGGAAGATGCATCGCCGATGGATCGGCGATAGGCCTCCGATAGCGAATCCATATCTTCCTGGGCGGGGTGGGCTATCGGGCCCTGATCGGCGAGAAGTGGGCGTTTCGGGGTCGACGCGTCCCCTCTTGAGCCTTTCCCCCCTCACATTGCCCCAGATCCTTTGTGTTGTCCTGGAACATCCACTGATGCACCACCTCCCGGTCCCGCTCGGCCAGGTTCTCCTTCTCGGACGCGACCATGGCGTGGAGCCTCTGGCGCACGCTGTCGACGAGCCCAGCGAAGTCCCGCTGCGTCTCCGCGCGGAGGCTGGGCGGCCCCTGCATCGGCATGGTCAGAAGAAGAACAAGCTGCATAAACATAAACTTCCAGAGCTCCGCGTCGATTTCCTGGATCTGCGCTGGACCCTCCCTGGCAGCCGGAGCTCGCAGGGGGGGCGCCAGAGACGCCGCCAGCGCTGTACACCGCCGATGCAAGAAATCCGCGCGGAGCTCCGAGAGTTATGCTTATGCAAATGGTCCTTCTTCGAATGGTCGAGCGCACGTCGCCCGCCGCACAGTGAGGGTACCTCTGGGCGAGCTCCAAGCACGACACCACCACCAGCCCTGGCCAGGCCCATCGTGGGCCCTGGACTGGTGGTGTGCAGGCCCTGCTGGCCGAGGCCCGGAGGTCTGCACACCGATCCAGGGCCGAGGAAGTGCCTGGCCACGGCTGGTGGCGGTGTATGGATGGCGTCCCTCCGAACCTCACTGGAGCGCTGAACCACGACACTCGCTGGGCGTCGACCAGCATGGTGCGCACGTCCATCAGGGCGCGGGCCCTCGCTGGGCCCTCCCAGGCCAGCGCGCCCCGCAGCTGGGCGCGCCTGCGCCGGTAGGCCCCGCCGCGCACGGTCAGGTACCAGGCCGTGAGGACCTCTGGGGCGCATGGAGACACGACTTGTAGTACGATGTGCCTCTGTTGGGGACGCACGTCCGATCCGAATATGCATATAACTAGATATCTATACACATATATGCATATATAGATGTATATACACATGTATCGGACAACATCTTGCAATAGATCCCTTCCCGAGGGGTGTGGCCAGACAACGCCCGCCACGCAGCCTATACCGTCGGATTTCCGAGCGTGCGCGTCGCCCTTGCCTGACCGACGGGCCTCCAGTATACATACGGCAGGTCCGTGCCGTGTCGACCCTGGCGTTGGTTTCTGACACCGCGCTGGATCGTTCAACCTTGAACGATCGGCCGCTGCCGCAACGTCCAAATCGTTCCACATCGAACGATTCTGGGTCGCCCGCGGCGTTCAACCTTGAACGCCCGCGCTGGGGTCGCCGCTGGTCGACACGACGCAAACCTACCGTATGTGTCTGGGTGATGCCAAGACGTGGCCAGCTGGGCCCACGTGTCCCGCCCAGCAGCGAGCTCGAGACGATGCCGCCGCCGCCGTTGTCGTCGTCGTCGCCCTGCAGTGTCGGGCCGCCGCCGCCGCCGTTGTCGTCGTCGTCGTCGTCGTCGTCGTCGTCGTCGTCGTCGTCGTCGTCGTCGTCGTCGTCGTCGTCGTCGTCGTCGTCGTCGTCGTCGTCGTCTCCCTTCAGGGTCGGCGGCGCTGGCCGTAAGGCCTTCGCAATATGTCTGGGTGGTGCCGAACCTGGGCCAGGAAATCTGGCGTGGGCTTCTGCGAGGTATGCGCTACGGCCCCCGCTGGGCTGTAGCGCAACATGGAGGGCCGCAGGTGGGGTGGTATCGTTTGTTTTTGTTCGGTCGATCGAGTAAGCATGTCTGGGTGGTGCCGAGCCTTCGCCAGCTGGGCCCGCGAGTCCCGCCTCAGCAGCGAGCTCGAGACGATGCCGCTCATGCGGCGCCGCTCCGCGGCCGCCGCCCGGCCGCCGCCGCCAAGGGCGCCGCGGCCGCCCGAAGGCGGGGCGGGCAGCGCGAGGCGGCGCTCGGTCGCCGCTCGCCGCGGCGAGAGCTGCCAGGCGGCCTCCTCGCAGCGCCGCGCAGCGAAGCTGGCTCGCGCCGCAAGCCTGCTGCTCGCAGCGCGGCGCAGCTTCTTGGCCTGGCACCGCGGGGCCCCCACGGCCGGCACAGTGGCTGCACCACTGACCCCATCCGAAGGCCCCCCCTCCTCTCTCCTCCTCCTCCTCTCCTCCTCCTCCTCCTCCTCCTCCTCCTCCTCCTCCTTCTCCTCCTCCTCCTCCTCCTCCCCCCCCCTCCCCCTCCTTCTCCTCCTCCTCCTCCTCCTCCTCCTCCTCCTCCTCCTCCTCCTCCCCCTCCTGCCTGACCCCATCCGAAGGACCCCATCCGAAGGAGTACCCCCCGCCCCCGGCACGCAGGGCGAGGCCAGCAGCCCTCCCGGTGACGCATCAGCAGAACCCACATGGGCATCAACACCCCTCCACAGAACCCCTCGAGAGGACCTCCATGAGCCCCAACACCCCTCCGCATGACGCCTCATCAAGACACCCATGTGCTCATCTAGACCTCCGTGTGCCTCAACACCCCTCCCCAAGACCTCTCAAGACAGCCCCATGGGCCCCCAAACCCTTGACAATGACCCCTGCGACCCCTCAACAAGACCGCCATGTGGCCGCAAGACCCCTACTCCCCGAGGACCCCTCATCAAAACCCGTATGGGCCTCAACACCTCAAGGGCAGTTCCTTCTCAAATTGTGGGTCTCGCCTGAGCGCCGCGCGCATTCGTTTCTAGAGTTTACGCAACGTCCAGAAATTGTGTGCGTTGGCACGATGTCGGACTGCCAGGGCGCAACAGTTACGTTGATTCGTAGAGTTGAAGTCCCAGGAACGGTGTTTTGGCATGAGTCTGGATTGCCAAGACGCAACAGAAAGGGTGATTCGCGGCTTTGAAGTCCCAGGAATGGTGCTCTGGCGCAATTCAAAATTTTCGATCGGTTGTTTTCCAGAGGGGCACTTCCCCCAGTGGAAACGATTATGGGAGGGAACTTAAGGGGAGGGTTCATTGCAACATCGCTTATGAATCATGAGTTTGCACTGGTCCTCCTCCTCCTCCTCTTCCTCCTCCTCCTCCTCCATTCCTTGTCGTACTGAATAACTCGTCCCTGCCCCGCCCGGAGGCCAGTCGGAAGGGCGGGCCAGGCGTTTCGCCTGAGACTTCTTCATCATTTAGAATCCCGAAGCTCAGCAACAAATATACAAAAGCTTGGCAAATGCAGGGCGGGTGGTTTTCCAAGTGTGGCTCTCGCCTTAGCGCCGCGCACATTCGTCCCAACAAATTGCAATCGTTTCGCGGATTGAGGGGGGATCGTCTTCAAAACGTGGCTCTCGCCTCAGCGCCGCGCGCGATCGTTTTTACAAAATGCCATCGCTTTACGGAGTGAGGAAGGGTCGTTTTCAAAGTGTGGTTCTCGCCTGAGCGCCGCGTGCGGTCATTTCAAAGATTTGCAAAGAGCTTCGCGGATTGAGGGCAAGTCTTTTTCAAAATGTAGCTCTCGCCTTAGCGCCGCGCACACTCGTCCTAACAAATTGCACTCGTTTCGCGTATTGAGGGGAGGTCGTTTCCAAAACGTGGCTCTCGCCTCAGCGCCGCGCGCGTTCGATTTCACAATGTGTGACATCGATTTACGGAGTGAGGAAGGGTCGTTTTCAGAGCGTGGTTCTTTCCTTAGCGCCGCGTGTGGTCATTTCAAAGACTTGCAAAGAGTTTCGTGGATTGAAGGCAAGTCTTTTTCAAAATGTAGTTCCCGCGTCAGCGCCGCGCACACTCCTCCTAACACATTGCGCTCGTTTCGCGGATTGAGGGGGGGGCGTTTCCAAAATGTGGCTCTCGCCTCATCGCCGCGCGCGTTCGATATTACAATGTGTGATATCGATTTACGGATTGAAGGCGGGTCGTTTCCAAAATGTGGCTCTCGTGTTAGCGCCGCGCGCATTCGGTTTGACAGCTTGCATACGTTTCACGTATTGAAGGTGGGTCGATTTCAAACTGTGGCTCTCGCCTTCGTGCCTCGCGCGTTCGCATCAAAACATTGCAACCGTTTCACTGTTTGGTGGTGGTTCTTTTTCAAAACATAGCTCTCGACTGGGAGCCGCGCGCACACACACACACACACATACGAAACAAACAGGATGAGGTATATGTATTCTCATGATTAACGTACCAAGGATTGCGTTTCCTGAGCGATTCAGGCTTGTCAGTGCACACCAGCTACGTGGATCTGCGGCGTTGAAGTCCTAGGACTGGCGTCCTGGCAAGATTCAGGGTCACCAAGACGCAAGACTTAAGTTGAGTCTTGGCGTCGAAATCCTGAGGATGGTGTTTTGGCACGTTTCAAGATGTTCAAACGGTCGTCTCCCAACGGGGCACGTTCCCCAGTGCAAATGAGTCCTTGTAGGGACCTCGAGGAGGAAGCTTGGGGGAGGGCTTATTGCAACATCGTTGAGTCTTGGATTTAGACTGGTCCTCCCCCTCCTCTTCGTCCTCGTTCTCGTCCTCCTCCTCCTCCTCCTCCTCCTCCTCCTCCTCCTCCTCCTCCTCCTCGTCTCTCTCCTCCTCCTCCGTCTCCTCCTCCTCTCGGAGTGCCAGGGGCAATCTTGGCCAAAGGTGCTCCTGGCTTTTCGGGCAATGCTGGGCTAACGAATCCTCCCCCTCTTTCTCGTAGTGGGGTGGTTGGTTTGAAGGGGTCTGGTGGAGAGGGGTCGTCGGCGGGAGTGAACGGAGCGGGGGGGGGCGTCTGAAGGCGGTGTGTTGGGGCGGTCGGCAGGGCGCGCTCGGGGGAAAGGGGGTCGAAAGAAGGGATTTTCGCCAATGAAGGCGGAAGGATGGTTTTCAGGATGTGCGCCGGGGGAGAGGGTGCGCCGCCAGAATATGTCCGTATCCACTACCGCGGGGTCGTACCCCAAGGAACCGAGGAGCGATGGATATGGATATCTGGCCGCCCATGCGGGCGGGCAGATATCCATATCCACCACTCCTCGAGATCCCAGGGCACGACTCCGCAGCGGTGGATATGGATATGCTCTGGCGGTGGAGAGGGGGTCGAATTTCGCCAAGGTGTCTCCGAAAGCAGGAGGCGGAAGGAAGGTTTTCAGGGTGTGCGCCGGGGGTGGAGAGGGGGTCGAAAAGGGAGTTTTCACCAGGGCGTTTGAGAAACTCATCGTGCTAGTTGCAATGCCCCCCCCCCCCCCCCCGGGGCCTGGTACAGCTGCAGCACCACCTCCCGTGGGCGAAACACATGTCCGTATCCGCGGCCTCGCGGGCCGGCCCCTGGTCCGCGACCCCGCGGGTACGGGGCGCTCTTGCTGCTGATGGCCCGCGCGGAACGCGCCCGTGCGACTGCGTATCTGCGAGATCGCGCCCCGGAAGCCAGACCGCGAGGGCGCGGATACGGATATGCTCGCCGCTCGTGAACCTCGTGCGCCGTCGGCGGGCCTTTGAGCTCGGGGATCTCGACGCGCGCCCGGCCGCGGGGCTCCCGGGCGCTCCGCGGCGAGCCGCGGGGCGAGGTGGCGTCTGGCTGGGCCGAGGGGCTCGCAGGCGGGGGCGGCTCCCAGACGAGCGTCCGCTTGAGGTCCTCGAAGACCTCAGGATGCACGAAAAACGGCACAAACATCAGGGTGGGGGGCATTAGGATAAGGAACCACTGGAAGAGGGATCTACGGTCTGGAAGCCTGTGGGATGCATACTGCCGCCGTCCTCATCGAATCCTCAACGAACGCCCCCACCGAAACTTCTCAGAAGTTCGCGGGGATTTCTTGGATCGGCGCCAGACCCCCCTTCCTGGCGCGCGGAGCGCGCCAGGGGTGGCGGCCCCAGCGCCCATCCCAAGAAACCCGCGAGGAGCTCCGAGAGATGCTGCCCGTACCCTTTTTTCCTGTGCCTCGAAGACCGCCGTGACGCCGCCCAGCCTCTTGCGGCGCTCCAGCTGCTTCACCTTCGGGGGCGTCCACGCGGGGGCGCCCAAGAGGGAGAGTCGCAAATCACGGCCCGAGGCGCGCGCGCGGCCCTGAAGGGGCCTGGAGACGCACTGCCAGGGGAGAGGGAAGACCTATTCCTGCTGCTGCTGCGGCTCCTCCTCCTCCTCCTCCTCCTCCTCCTCCTCCTCCTCCTCCTCCTCCTCCTCCTCCTCCTCCTCTTCCTCCTCATGCCCCGAGGGTGGGGGCCTGGCACCTGTTCACGGCCCCCGCCATGATGCTTCCCCCCCCGGTGATATCCCCCGCCCGGCCGCCCCCGACACCTGCCGCCGCCTCTCGTCCAGCAGGTTCATCCTTCGGCGGCTCCGACGGGTGCGGTTTTCAAAGGGTGTGGTTTGCAGCCAGCACCCTGGATGGCACCGTGGGGTGCAGGCGAGGACCTCGACAGAGTTCTCCGCCGCGCCCCGAGGAGGCCCGACGAGGACAGCGTTGTGCTCCCCAGGCCCCAACGGTGCCGATCGCAAACCACACCCCAGCGTAACCATACCCGTTGCATTGGCGGCGCGCAGAGAAGGGTAGGGGCAATGGGGGAAGCTTCTTAGAAGGAGGCTGCTTCTTAGAAGGCGCCGGCCCTACATCTGCAGGTACGGCCCGCGCTTTCTAAGAAGCAGGGGTGCTTCTAAGAAGCCCCCCCCCTCCTCGACTTGCCGATTGTAGACGCCGAGTCCTGGGCGGCGGGACTCCTGCGGGACGCCGGCAGGCCTTTCCTGGGGCGCTCCCGCGGCGCCCTCACTGCCTCGCGGGGCACGCGCCCATCGCACGTCCTCCGCGGAGGGGCGCTCCAGGCCACGGGGGGGGAGGTCTTCTCCGCCCTCCACGGGCTCGGGGCCAGGCTCGAGCCAAAAGAGCCTCCGAGGCGCTACGAAAATCTGTAGCACCCCACAGTTGCGGAGTAGAGTGACGAAAGAGCGCGTTCTGTGGTCGCTTGGGAGGGGGGAGGTTGGAACCGGATTCCCCCCCACCCTTGGATGGGATTCGACCCCCTCCCCCCCGTGACGGAGGGGGGGGCGGGGTCGACCTCCCCCCAATTTCTCCTCTCTCCCCCTCCTCGGGCCGGCGCTGGCGTCGGCGGCGGCTGGCGGCGGCGGCGGGGGTGTTGGTGATGGTGGTATTGGTGGTGGTGATTGGTGACGAGGTGGTTTGTTGTGGTTATGGTGGTGGTGGTGGGTTATGCTGCTGGTAGTAGTGGTGGTGGTTGTGGCGGTGGCGGTGGTGGTGTGGTAGAATGTGGTGATGGTGGAGGTAGTGGTGGTGGGTTGTTGTATTGGTGATGGTGGTGGTGAGCTGTTGTGGTGGTGGTGGTGGTGGCTGTGGTGGTGGTTGTGTGGTGGTTTGGTGGTAGTGGTGGTGGTGGTGGGTTCACGTGGTGATGGTGGTGGTCGTGGTGGTAGCGGTGGTGGTGGTGGTGGTGGTGGTGGCGTGGTGGTTTGTGGTGGTGGTGGGCTGTTGTGTTGGTGGTGGTGGTGCTGCTGCTGGTAGTGGTGCTGGTGGTGGTGGTAGGTGGTGGGTGGTGGGTGGTGGGTGGTGGGTGGTGGGTGGTGGGTGGTGGGTGGTGGGTGGTGGGTGGGTGGTGGTGGTGGTGGTGGTGGTGGTGGTGGTTGTGTTGGTGGTTGTGGTGGTAGTGTGGTGGTTTGTGGTTATGGTGTTGGTGGTGGGTTGTGGTGATGGTGGTGGTTGTGGCGGTGGTGGTGATGGTGGTGGTAATGGTGTGGCGGTTTGTGGTGATGGTGGTGGTGGTGGGTTGTGGTGATTGTAGTGGTGGTTGTGGTGGTGGCGGTGGTGGTGGTGGTGGTATGGTGGGCTGTGGTGGCGGTGGTGGTGGTATGGTGGGCTGTGGTGGCGGTGGTGGTGGTGGTGTGGCCTTCGGGTCTTCCCACTAGTGTGTTTTGGCAAAAGGTCAGAGTTCGAATGGATGCCTCTTGAAGTCTCGTCTGAAGGGTCTCAGGGCGTCTGAGGAGCATGCGAAGGCTCGATCTGGCGATTTGTGTGTTCCCAATGCAGCCTCTGGGCCATCTCTGATCATCGTCACTGCGTCCCCGCCGTCGGCGCTGCTGGCCACCGCCACCGCCGGCGCCGGCGCCGGCGGTGGGGAGGGTTTGAACCCCCCCCCCTTCCTGGGCTCTCTCTGGTCATCGTCGCTGCGTTGGCGGTACGGCGGCCGCCAGCGCCGGCGCCGGCGCCGGGGGGGTGGTTGGACGCGATGGGTCGAGATCACAACCGGTCGGGTGAGACCACAACCGGACGGGTGAGATCCCAACCGTCCAAAGCCCCACGCATGGTCAGATCCCATCCGAGGAGGAAGCCACTTAATACAGAAAACACATAAAAACATGATCATTGTTGTTCATTGCAATCTGCAGCCTCACTGGAAACCCTCGAGGAGCCAACTCACGCGTGAGCTTTAGCGGTTGGGAAGTCGCCCGTCTTTTATTGGATCGTAATGGTAATAAGAATAGCAGAAAAAAGTAGTCGTAGTAGTACAAGTAGTGGTAGTAGTAGTAGTAGTAGTAGTAGTAGTAGTAGTAGTAGTAGTAGTAGTAGTAGTAGTAGTAGTATTAGTAGTAGTAGTAGTAGTAGCAGCAGCAGCAGCAGTAGTAGTAGTAGTAGTAGTAGTAGTAGCAGTCGTCGTCGTCGTCGTGGTAGTAATAGTAACTAGTAGTAATAGTAGTACTAGTAGTAGTAGTAGTAGAAGAAGAAGTAGTAGTAGTAGCAGTAGTAGTAGTAATAGTAGTAGTAGTAGTAGTAGTAGTAGTAGTAGTAGTAGTAGTAGTGGTAGTGATAGTGGTAGTAGTAGTGGTAGTAGTAGAAGTAGTAGTAGTAGTAGTAGTAGTAGTAGTAGTAGTAGTAGTAGTAGTAGTAGTAGTAGTAGTAGTAGTAGTAGTAGTAGTAGTAGTAGTAGTAGTAGTATCGTAGTAGTAGTAGTTGTACTGCGAGTAATACTAGAAGGGGTAAGTAGTAGTAGTTAGTAGTAGTAGTAGTAGTAGTATAGGTAGTAGTAGGTAGTAGGTAAGTAGGTAGTAGTAGTAGTATAGTATAGTAGTAGTTAGTAGTAGTAGTAGTAGTAGTAGTAGTAGTAGTAGTAGTAGTAGTAGTTAGTAGTAGTAGTAGTAGTAGTAGTAGTAGTAGTGGTAGTAGTAGTAGTAGTAGTAGTAGTCGTCGTAGTAGTAGTAGAAGTAAAAGTAGTAGTAGTCGTAGTAGTAGTAGTAGTAGTAGTAGTAGTAGTAGTAGTAGTAGTAGTAGTAGTGGTGGTAGTGGTGGTACTAGTAGTACTAGTACTAGTAGTAGTAGTAGTAGTAGTAGTAGTAGTAGTAGTAGTAGTAGTAGCAGTGGTGGTGGTAGTAGTAATACTAGTATCGGTCGTAGCAATAGTGGTGGCCGTACTACTGGTAATCGTCGTCGTGGTCGTAGTAGTAATACTAGTCGTCGTCGTAGTAGTCGTAGTAGTCGTAGTCGTAGCCGTAAGGGTAGTAGTAATAGTAATCGTAGTAGTAGTAGTAATAGTAGTAGTAGTAGTAGTAGTAGTAGTAGTCGTCGTCGTCGTCGTCGTCGTCGTCGTCGTCGTCGTCGTCGTCGTCGTCGTCGTCGTCGTCGTCGTCGTCGTCGTCGTCGTCGTCGTCGTCGTCGTCGTCGTCGTCGTCGTCGTCGTCGTCGTCGTCGTCGTCGTCGTCGTCGTCGTCGTCGTCGTCGTCGTCGTCGTCGTCGTCGTCGTCGTCGTCGTCGTCGTCGTCGTAGTAGTAGTAGTAGTAGTAGTAGTAGTAGTAGTAGTAGTAGTAGTAGTAATTATCAGAAACTCTCAGAATCTCTCATGATGTTGGAGAATCCTTTCGAAACTTTCAAAATCCCAAAGAATCTCTGACGATCTTTGAGAATCTCTGAGAATCTCACAACATCCCTGAGGATCTCGGAGCATCTCGGAGAATCTCTCAGAGTCTCTGAGAATTTCTGAAAATCTTCAAGAATCTCTGAGAATCTCGGAGAATCTTTCAGGATCTTTTAGAATCTTCCACGATCTTTCAGAATCTCTTAGGATCTCTCAGAATCTGTCTGAATCTCTTCGACTCTCTCAGACTCTCTCAGAATCTTTCAGAATCTGTGAGAATTTTCCAGAATCTCTCACAATCTTACAGAATCTCCCAGAAGTTCTCAAGTGCCCGAAAGATTCCCCTGGAGCGGTTGGGATCTCACCAGTCCCAGCTGTGCTCGGCGGTTGTGATTGGACCCGTTCCGTTGGGATCTCACCCGACCGGTTGTGATCTGACACTTTCTCGGTTTTGGACCTCCCCCTCCCTTGGGGCGGGGGAGGTTCGGGAGGGCGGGGGGGGTACGGGGGGAGGGGGGGCCCCTGCTTCTGATCGACGGCCCCCAGTGTTGGGCGGGGAGGCCCACCCCCCGTTTCGAAACGCGCCGCCGAATGTTCCCAAGGCAGACGCTCGTGAAACGCGCTCTCTCAGAGTGACGGGGCGGGCGCGGGGTGGGTCGCGGGCGGGTCGCGTCGCGGGTGGCTCGCGGGGTGGGTCGCGGGCGGGTCGCGGGTCGGTCCCGGGTGGGTCTCGGGTAAATCGCGGTTAGGTCGCGGGCGGGTCGCAGGCGCGCCGCGGGCCGGGTCGCGACTGCGAAGACAACAACAACAACAGTCATTTCAAGACTGTTCGCTCTAACCTGCTCGCGTGCCGCTCAAAAGATAGATCCGCAATTCCCGATGGCCGCCATTTTTGTCTTCGATCGCGCCCCTTTGGGGGTGTATCTTCCTCGCCTGCCACGCGCGCTTGGCGCAGCCTTTGAAGCAGGGGAACGGAGGACAAATGCAAGGCGGAGGAAGCAGGGGGTTGCTGAAGCGCGAGTCCTGCATGAATCGCGAGGACGTCCCAAGCGGCAGCGCGCTTCCCGAGAACATCGTTAGGACATCGAAAACAAAAGCGCAAGTCGCGGGCGTCGAGGACGCGGCGTCCGAATACATTGCGAGGAAGTCCCACGCGAGAGCGCGAGTCTTGCATGCTTTGTGAGGACGTCCCACGCGAGATCGCGATTTTGAACTTCGCCGACCCAGCCGGCGTGTTCTTCGACGCGAGGCCAACCCAACCCAACCTGAAGTTCGCCAGCGTCGCCATCGTAAGAGAACAATGTCGTCATCACGTCGAAAAGAAGCCCCTTCTATTTGTCCTTTCCCCGCCGGGAGGGGTGGTCCCTGGGGCGACCCTGGAGGGCCCCGGGGCGGGTGTCCCGGGGGGTCCCGAGGTCAGATTCCCACGAAGCCTGGAGAGGTCCCCGATGAACAGCATGTTGATGTCCTCTCCCTCTGTGTTGTTGAACTCGAGGTGGTTGGTTATCTTGAGAATCCAGTGTGAATGATCTAGAACACATGTTCTGATGCGCAGCAGCCGCGAATCCCGGGCGTCCTGGCCTGCCTGGTCACTGCCAAGCTCCAACCTGGAAGAATCCCGCCCGCCCGCGCCTCTGGGCCAAATCGGCGAACTCTCTCCGCCGCGCGTCCTCGGCTGGACGCCCGCGCCCTCCGTGCGCTGGCGCAGCCGGCGCCTCTTCTCGATGGCCTCCTTCGCTGCGACTGGGCCATCTGGCATAGTTCTCGCGAGCGCGACCTTGCCGAGGGCCGCGTGCTTCCGGGCGCTCATGAAGTGCTCGTCGTAAATGAGCCGCCGCTCCTGCTTCTCTAGGAACAGCTCGAACCCCCCGATCGCCTGCCAGCCCCCCCGAAGCCGTCGGCAATCTGCGCGCGAGAGCGGGCCCGCCGGACCACCTTCTCGCCCTCGTCCAGGGCATTCCTCAGGGCGAGCGCCTTGGTCGCGGCCTGGCGCTCCTCCCACCGAATGCCTGCGGGCTGAGACTGCGCCACGCCGTCGTAGAATCGTTGAACGCCTTGCAGTCCGTCACGAGCACCGCCGGTGGCGCCCCCAGTGTCTCCACTGCGTCGCACGTCGGGGACTTGTCGAAAGGGTCTCCGCCGCGGCCAGCCGCGCCACGCCCCGCCCGCCTTTGGCGCCTCCAGCTTCTTGGACCTTCGCGGCCAGGCTCGAGCGCGCCACTCGACGCAGCTTCTGCGACCCCCAGACGAGCGCGGTGAACTGCGCCTTCCCGCCGCCCGCGGCTCTCGTAGTCGCGATGGCCGTGAGGCGCCTGCCTTGCGAATGCCCGCCGGGCCTGCTGGCCCAGGCCGCGTCGCGCCGGGCGAAGACTGCGAGGTCGCTGAGGGCGCGACGGTAGATCTGGAGCCCCATGCGTCTGCGTTGGTGGATGAGCTTGGCGATGTCGTTCGCTGCCGAGCACAGCTGGCGCGCGCCCCTGGGGATCTTCGACTGGAGCTCGGCTGCCCAGGACAGGGGGAGCGGCGCGGCGCCCAAGCCTGGCCCGCATGCCTTGCCGCAGAACTCCCGCGCAGCCGTCTTGCCCCGGCGCTTCGTCGCGTCGGCCGAGCGGCGGCGCCCTCCGTCGGAGGGCGGTATCTCGATGACCTTCTCGGCGCAGGCGCGCGGGTGGATGGGGGGATCTTTCTCGTTCTCCTCGATCATGGCCACGCGCTGCGCGAGGCTGGAGATCCCGTCGCCCGCGCTTCCCCAAATGTCCCACTTGTAGAAGCCGCGACTCTGCCGCGCGATGTTGCCCCACTCAGGGTGAGAGGCGCCGCCCGCCAGGATGAAATCGCCCAAGTGGGCCACGGCCATGCCGATCAGTTTGCCGATCTTGCCGCAAAGGACTTTCCAGAGGCAGGTCTCCAGCTTGCATGCTTGAAAGCAGAGACGCGCGAAGTCCATCTTGACTGTCTCCCATCAGTGCCCAGGCGCCTCGCGGATCCCGCGCCTGGGCTTGAGCACCTGCGGTATCTCCCCGCCCCTCGCGTAGAACGCCTGCTTGAGCGCGCTGTTGGGCTCGATGAAGAGGTCCTTGTCCAGCTCGTTCGCCTGCGGGAAGGCAGAGGTCGCGCCGCCCTTGATCAGCCTCCAGCTGTTCGCGGCCGCGATCGCCAGCGCGACGTTGCGCGCCCGTCGCGATGCCGTTGGACTGCCCGCGGGCACTCTCCCGAGGTCCTGCGCCCAGTAACTGGGGAGGACGCGTCTGGCCGCAGCCCGACCATCGGCCTGTCGGCGGTGCCCATGACGCGAGAGGCCGGCGCAAGGCGGGGCCCGATGTTGAACCGAATCCCGGGTCTCGTTCGCGATGGCCCCCCCGTTGAACTCCTTTCGCTCGGCGTTGTTCATCTTGGACCACGTCAGCCCCGCCTTGTCCTTCCTGCGCTGGTTGACCAGGAAGCTGTTCAGCATGTGGCCAATCGGACCCTTGCGCATGTCCTCCGTCGTTCGCCTCCTCCAGGCGCTCAAAGTAGGCCGTCTGCTGGTCGTTGATCCACAAACTGATGTCCAACTCGCCCTGGAAAAGGTCCACCAGGAGATTGGGGTCGTCCGCGGTGCCCCACTCCATCTCGTCGCCGGGGGCGCAGCCATTCTCGGGCGGCAGGTGCAGGTCCAGCACGGGGCCTCGGCGTGTCATCCGAGTCCTCGGCCCCATGTCGTCTGTCGTCGGTCCTGTCGAGGAGGAAGCTCTCCCTCGGGGGGCGACTGATGCTGCCGGCGGTGCGCCTGGCTCGATCGGGCCATCGCCAGTCGCTGGGGTCGGTAATGCTGGCGTTCTCGGCGTTGGCGACGCCGTCGGCGGCGTCGACGATAGCGTTGGCGGCCCCTCCGAGGGCGCCGCAGGTTCAGCCTCTAGTTGTGGCGAGGAGCTACGCGAGATCGCTGGGTCTTGGGCAGATGGAGCCCGGGGCTCCTCTTCCTCATCCACGGGCTGCTCTGGCGGCCCTTCGGGTCAGCGTCGTCGCCGCTGCATGGGGGTATCCATCTCGGGGTGTGGCCGGTTCGTAGGCGCGTAGGTCCGGTTGAATCTGCGTGAAAAAGGTTCTAGATGGCCCCAGCATTCGCGGTCTCCAGGATTTCGGTCATGCCCATGTCCATGTGGGCTCGGCGCCGGAGCTCGGCGATCATCTTCTCGGCCTCGGATGCGGGTCGATGCTGTTCCGGGGCGCGACGGAATGGGCGTTGCTGCGAGCGACCCAGACGACCGATGTCACCGCGGAGCGGCCGCCCGCGCCGCCGCCCCTGGACTGGGGCCCCTGCTGGCCCTTGCCGACCATCCTTCTTTTGGAAGGGAACAGTCGCACTATTACTTTGAAGGGGCTATGTGCTGACGCAAACAACCCTTTTAATGACGCGCTGTTGCTCTGTTGCGCGACATCCGCGGCGGCGCTTCCGAATTGCCGAGCCGCGTCTTTCGCTCGCGCCCTGAACCCCCCGTCAAGAAGCAAATGCAACTCGCTGAAAACATGTCCCAAGATTGCCTCGACCCGATGCGGCGCGCCCCTGGTTACTCGAGCAAATGCATCGCGCGGTGAACAGGCAGGGGGGGCGAGGGCCCCCGGCCCCCCGACCGGGCCCTGGCCCCGCGTCGCCCCCGCGCCACCGGGGCCCGGCTGAGGCAGACCTTGGACATGCGCACGGCGAGGAAGCGGCCTTACTACAACGATGAAGAGGCTGCGCTCACGCGAAGGAGCGGCGCCACTAAAGCGAGAAAGCGGCTTTAGCGAAGGCGCGCCGCCCAATGCATTCCGAAACAAGTGACGCTTTTGTACGGCACAACAACAAATTTACTTTTGCGGGGAGACGGCAGAGGTGAAACTGCGCGCCGAAATGTCGCCCCTCCCATAAAATCTAACGCGGGGCTCCCGGAACGAGGGCGGGGCGCAAATTCGCCCGCGGGTCTGGGCCCCGTCGCCGCCGTCGCCGCGACGTTCGCCGTCGCCGCCGTAGCCGTTGCCGCCGTCGTCGTCGCCGTCGGCGCAAATGCCGCCGCCGTCGTCGCCGTCGCCGTCGTCGCCGCAGCGACGCCTGCCTAGTCGCGTTATTGCCGGCGGCGGGTCGCGCGCGACCGCGCGCGCCATTGCGCTCGCATTTCCGCTCGCCCGACGGGGCCCCCGGCGGGCGTCGCGTTTTATTCTGGCCCGCAGCTTGTCTGCAGTGATAATAAGGAAAATGCGCCTCTGATTCTTGATGGGGCGGTTCTCCTGGCCCCTCCCTTCGCGCCAGAAATGCGCCAGGTCGCCGGGGCCCCAGGTCTGGTAGACTCGGTGGCGCGCCCGTTCAGCGCGTCGGTGCCTCTCCGCGGACTCGCACTCCAGGATGCTCTCGCGCGCCAGAAGACATCGCTGCTCTGGTGGCTCCCCGTCCGCCCCACCGACGACGGCGATGGGGCTGGCCGGCGCGGGCGGGCCGGGGGGCGCTCGTCGCGTGCGCGAGCGGCGAGTGGCCCCCCGCCTCGTCCGCCGAGTTGATCGCGCCCACCGCCCAAGTGACCGCCTTTTCGATCGGGCGCTCCCGGCCAGCTTTGTCATGGGTCGCGTGAGCGGCTGGGCCCTCCGCTCGACCCTTCCCATGAGCCAGCGGGCTTCGCTGGGGGCAAGCCATGTCTCGACGCCGCGGTCCGAGACCCACTTCGTCGCGGCCCGTGAGCAGCGACAACCTCGAGGGTCTATCCCGAGAAGGGGTGGCCGCCGGATGCAGCTGCGACATGAGACGCAGGCGTCGATGGCCTCGGCGGCCGATCGGTCGGCGCCCCTGTCGCCCTTGTGCCCTCGATAAGTCGCTCTCGTCAAGCCTGGCCCCCCCATCCATGTTCAACGTCATGATGTGCGACGACTGTCGTGGAGGCAGCCGTTCAAGTCCGTTCGAGGAGGGCCTCCAATGCGGCGGGCACCTCGCTGCCCGAGGCGGCCCTGACGGACTTGGGCACCTTCCCAGCCTGGCATCCACGACAGTGAAATTGACGCGCCCTAAGGAGAACAGGAATGGTAGCGCCCGAGGCCGCGAGGATCATCCTGTAGAGCGCCTCGTTGCCACGGTGTCCGAGACTGCGGCGTTGCCTACCCGGCCTGCGCTCCATCTCGCGCTTCTCCTTGTGGGCCAGGTCGGCATTAGGCGCCGAACCCTTGAAGGTCGCGTTCTCGTCCTCACCAAGTCGTCGCCTGCCATGGCGACGCCCCCCCTGACCTCCTCCACGTCGACGTCTGCTTCTTCAGGGGTCTGATGTAGCGCCGTGGAGATCTCCATGCCGCAGCGGGCGCTCCCGTTATCCTGCGTGATGTGCTCCGCCCGAGCCCTGCAAGCCGCGCAGAAATAGCGCGCCGTCTGAGATGCCCCGTGCGAGTCCTCGATGGGTCGACGCACGCGGTTGTCGGCTCGCCAAGGGCGGTCTGAGCAATGCCGCCCGACCATCAGCGCGCACTCCGGGTCCGTTGAACAAAATCGCCAGGCCTGCTTCATCGGCAGCGCGGCCCGCTCGCCCCTCATGCCGCGCGCGCAGCCACGGGCGATTGTCTCTTTCATCTCGGCTCTCATCTGATTGATCGAGGGTGATCTCGACCAGCTTCGGCTGTTCCAGGGTAGTTCCCGCTCGGTGTGGCAGTCGGGGATATTCTAGGCCTCCTCGCAAAGCGTTTGGAGGCCTCGCTGGATCCTTCGAGCCTGGCGCGCCGTCTTCACGCGCTGCAGCTTCTGCGCTTCGGTCTTCTGGTTGAGGTTCTGAATCAAGCAGTCAGCGGTGCATGGTTGACTGGGCATTAACCTTCCAGGCCGCGTCCGTCGAAGCAGGCGCAAGGCGCGACACGCCCCGGCTGCAGTCGCCATGCCGAAGCCGTTGAAGAACCCGAATCGGACCACGATGCCGCCCAGCGCCTCCACCGATGTGCCCACCGACGGTTTCTTTGGACAGCAAACCTCCATCAGGTCGTCGCGATCGATCTTGGTCAGGGCGAGTATGTCCTCGGCGGTCGTCATCCAACATCGCCTTGTCGTGAGCCTGCTGGAACACGACGAGGTTTTGGTCCATCAGGATCTTCAACGTCGCCTTTTTCTTGTCCGTCCTTCGCATGTCCGACTCGTCGAGCATTGTGTCCGTCGGCAGGAACCCCACGGGCCTGCTGGGTCCTGTCTCGCTAGCTTCGCTGCCCGGCGCCTCCAACGCATGGCTACTGCCATGATCCTGATGTCCCCGGTGCCTGTGTCCTGGCCCTGCGGGTTCCTCGAGCACCGGTGACTTGCTTCCCTTACAGCTGCAGCCCCTGATGGTCCTCCATGGTGTTCCGCAGCATGTGCATGCCGACCTTGGTGGCTGAAGTGGTCCTGGAAACAATGGCGGGCTCGCCAATGTTGCTACTGTCGAGGATGCTGGAGTCGATCGTATGATGTAGAAACTGGTGTCCTTGGCGGCGCCTCATGTATACCGAGTAGACGTAGGCATTGGCGGCTCTGGCCGCCGAAGCAGCTGCACCCACGCTTGGTCCTGCCCACCGCTCTGCAGCACGAGCACTTCCCAGCTGGGCTGTAGCTCGACGGTGGTGTCGACGGTGCACTCGGTTGGTATGCTGCGGGAGGCGTCGGCGGAGCTCCCCCTGGAGTAACTGGGGCTCCGGCCTGTAGCGTTGGAGACGCTGGCCCCCTCGTCCGTGGCCTTGCCCAAGCTGACCGCGCTGGCGGCGGCGGTGGCAGACCCGAAGACGAATCAGCAACAACATTGACACAACATTGAAACAACAACTGTCGAACCCCCACACAGCAACAACATTGAAACAGACTCTATTGCAACGATGTTGAAAACTCCGCAACATGGCTGAAACCAGGAAACTGGAAACACACATTGTTCCTGCGATTCCAGCTGAGATAACCAACAACGCGATGCTAGCGCGGCGCCTTCTCATCGATGACCAGACGCTCGCGCACGCTAGTGTACTGCGAAGGCGGACTTATTTCTGTACGAGGTACATACGAGACTCCCATGGTGTTTGTCCCACGCTATCTTGGAAACGGGGAGGAGGATGCGAGAGGAGAGGGCACAACAAGCAAAGTGCCGATCCAATCGTCACGGTGCGCACCGCCGGAACCTGGAGCGCGATACGCATCAAACCATGACATGCATCAGTGCCGAGGTGGAAGAGTACCCGACGTAGCAAACGCAGGAACCGAACCAGCTCGTTATACGATCGAAGGCTCCCGTATATTGACAGTACATGTGATGCCCTCGACTCCGCCCCCCCTCGCAGCCCCCATATTTACGCATTCGGCAACACAAGGGTGAGAGGACAAAAACAGTGGAACCCCCCAGGGCCTCCGCGAGGCCCAACTCCAGCTGTGGAATCTGGGGGTAGGGGGCGGGGGCGAACACAGGGTCGAACCTGAAGGGGCTTTACCTGTCAGTCCCTTTACCGGAGGAAGCCTTCTGAGCAGGCGGCGGGGCTTCTCGGAATCCTTGTGAAGCTGTCTGTCTTCGGGGAGGTGCCCACCGCGCTCTGGCCCTGCACGCCTGGCTGCAGCTGCCCACCCAGTTGCTCATCGTCGAATTCTTCGACGTCTGAGCGTCCCTTCTTCTTCTCGGCCGTCCTTTGCCCGCCGGCCAACTCGCTAGTCAGTGCCCCCATCCAGCCTCTCGCTGGAGCGGAGTTCGCCGCCTCGCCGCCGACGAGAAAGTGTCTTCGGGGAGGGCTCCGAAGACTGAGGCCCGCCCCTTCTCACTCCCCCCCCCCCTCGCCATCGCTCGGACGTCCATTCCCTGGGCTTTTTTCTTGGTTTCGTGCGTGGCTTCTTCGCCAAATGATATATCAAGGATGCTCCTCCTTCGATGGTCCTCGCCGAAGGAAGAAAATGCACACGTCCGAGCGATGCCAGGCGCCCTGGGCGCGCCGCCGATCTCCCCCCCCCCAATATCCCGCGACCTGCGATCGGACGAGCAGGCCCCGGGCGCCTCCACGACGACGCCACCCTCGGCCGCGCCGAGGGCGTCGGCGCGCACGGCCTCCACGTCCTCGCGCAGCGCGGCGAGCTCCTCCGAGGGCCACCCGCCGCGAGGGGCCCCCCGCCGCGAGGGGCGCGGCGGAGGCGCCCGGCCGCCGCCACGGGCGGGACGAGGGGGGGGGGGCCATCTCTTGCGCTCCCTGCTCAAGGCGAGACGAGGCCAGGGAGGAGGAGGAGGAGGAGGAGGAGGAGGAGGAGGAGGAGGAGGCCAGGGAGGAGGAGGAGGAGGAGGAGGAGGAGGAGGCCAGGGAGGAGGAGGAGGAGGAGGAGGAGGAGGAGGAGGAGGAGGAGGAAGCTGAGTGCAAAGCACATGAGCACGAATGCCGTGGCCTCACAGGGCGTCGCAATACGGAGTCACGGCTGCGCGCCAGGCTGCGGCGGAAATTACGCTATCATGCCAAAGCTGCGGCAGGGCCTCCTCGCCCCCCGCGGCCGGGACAGCGTGGGCAAAAACTGATTCGGTCCAAGTTTTCCGGACGAGGCCAGGACGAGGGCAAAATCGGGTGAGGATGAATCGAGAATCTCTGAGATCTGGCGGCTCTGGAGGATGTCTCGGGCGCCGCGGCATTCTCAGAGCGTTCCAGAACGCTCGGATTGCGTTCCGGGACGCTCTGAAACGTATTCATCCTCGTCCTAGCCCCGTCTGCCGCGGCTGGGAGGGGGAAACTATGGCGATTTTGTTCGCTGTGGCCTCCTCCTCCTCCTCCTCCTCCTCCTCCTCCTCCTCGTCTTCCTCCTCCTCCTTCTATCTCCCTTCCTCTCCTCCTCCTCCTCCTCCTCCTCCTCCTCCTCCTCCTCCTCCTCCTCCTCCTCCTCCTCCTCCTCCTCCTCCTCCTCCTCTTGGTGCCCCCAGCTTGCCGCTCCATTTTGGAGCCCCTGGGGCCCTCTGGGCCACGTGATGGGGTGCTCTGGAGGCCGCGGGGGCCTCCTCGGAGATTCTGCTGGCACCCTGGGCCAGGGGCGCTGCCAGCAGCACCCGACCTGGGGATGACATGCCCGTAGGCCTTGGCAGTCCGACCGCTCACCGGAACGGGTCACAGCAATGCGTTCGCGGATGCGGTCGGGAAACGGCCCTGGACACTGGGGCTTCTACCGGACCAGCTTGGCATCCTGAGAGGGAAAGAGAGAGAGAGAGAGAGAAAGAGAAAAAGAGAGACAAAGAGAGAAGGGAGAAAAACCTCTGCCTCGACACATGAAGACACGTATCCTTACTTTCTCAAGATCACGGGGTTGCCTTCTGAAGAGAAGATCGTATGACCGTATGAGCGGCGCTTAGCTAGAGTAGGCGCCACTTCTTCGTGGCCCAAGCTACGCAACGACGTGCTACTCCATGCATGGCCGTTCCCACCTCAGCCTCGAGTCATCCTGCTTCTCCAGCATACCTGGTCGCATTCGTGGTCCAACGTCGTGGCGATCACACAGTGCGACCACATCGGGCATACCCAGGGGACGTGCAGTCGCTGGCTCACAGGGGAAGAAAACTAAACCAAACATCTGTTCACGCTTGGCACACTCGTGGATGTCTGACGCCTCAATATGACGTGCTCTTTAAAGATAGGCGGTGGGATCGACGCGCATGCAGTCGATAAAAAGCGTCACGACTCCCTGTCCCTTGCAGCCAGCAGCCAGCGTGGTGGGGCTCCACGTCAGCACGGCTGGCGCACTTGTTGCCGATCCGACTGAGGGGCAAGAGACTAATCGCGAGAAAACTACCGGCACCCCGATCAGACTCACGTCCAAGAAAACATCAGCATCCCTTTCCATCAGGACCGATTCGTGTGTCAAGATCGACGCCAAGACTTGTTGTAGCGTATGTTCTGGCCAGAATGTCCAGGTGGATCCAGCCGTGCCGACGAAGAGCCTCCTGTAGGCCCAAGAGGCGCCCAGATCTTCACAGAACCGACGACGGCGTCGACACCCTCAGGACAGGATCAGCCAGCGTCGAATCGGGCAATCGGACCGAATCGAAACGTGCGTCAGATCGGGCCGCAACCGCACAGAGTCGGGGTCGGATCGAATCGGCAGCGCCAGGGTGCACGACGAGGCCGCGCAAACCCCGGGCCGCATCGGATCATCACATGGCCAGAATCGAGCCGAGTCGGATCGGCCGGAATCGTTGTCAAATCGGAGCGATCGGAGCGAAACATCGGCCCCTTCAGGGCCCCGACGTCTTCGTGCCGAGCGTCCTCGGCCAGCCGCCGCAGCTCCTTGCCCTGGTCCGCGACGCTGAGGCGGAGGCTGCGCGCCTGCTCCGGCGACACGACGCGCCACTCGGCGGCGCTGGCGGGGGGGAGGGCGGCCCCGACGTCCGACCCGGTCTGCGGTCGGGGCGGCCGGAGTGGGCACGAAAGGGGCGGGGACGAAGAGCGGCAGCAGCTGCAGTGCCGGCCCATTCTGCACAGGACTCGCTGTCAGTGGTGGCCGAGGACGTTGTCCATGTGAGCCAAGAAGGAGCCTGCCCGACAGCGGCCGCTGTCAGTGTTGGACAACATTTGTTGCTGGGCATCGTGCCCATTGATTCCGTACCCATTTTGGGCGTGCCCATTCGGACGGACTGGTTTTCTCCATCCTGGCGATTTTCCTCCAGTTCGGCCTCTGGGAGCCGTTTCAAGGCCCCTGGGGCGGCCATCAAACATGGGGCCGGGATCAAACACGACCCTCGGGGCAGGAGTCGGGATCTCTGGGGCGTGCGGATGGAAAAGTCACATCGTCAGGAATCTGGGAAAGCCGTGCCAACAAAAAACACGGGCATTCTGGGAAAAGCAGGCCCGAACTCCCGACGCAATCCCAATACGTACGGGTCGTCTCGAGAATCGGGTGCGCCGAAGAAGGGGGCAGAGAGAGGGGGGGGCGTCGCATCATGGCCCGAGGCATGTCCGCGGACGAAGGGGAGTCATAGAACGTAGAAGAGAAGGGGGCCATGAAATCTGGAAGGTGTCATGGGCCTGGCCACGAGATCCACCCCCTGGTCATCGCCCTCCTCTTGGACGCCCCCGAGAGGAAGAGCGATCCGCGAGGGGCCTGGGACGAGGAAAGACCTGATCTTCTACACGACGCCGCCGCAGCATGTACCTGTGAGGTCCCCACAGGCCCGTGCATGCCCACGACAGCGTCTGCCGACTTCGAGCATCTCGACCCTCGAAGAGCGCGTTGAACGATTCGCGGCCCTAACGCGCGTTACGGGGGGCATAACGCGCGCTACGGCCCAGAGGATTCAAAAGCACGCTCGGGCCTCGAAGATCGGCCCCGAGGTCCCACGACGAGGTGCCCCAAGAAGGGCCCCTCGCCTCAAGAGGCTGCCTCGCGCGCTCGGCGGAGGGCGGCCGAAGGCCGGCGGAATGTGGCGGAAACGCACCGTCGAAACGCTGTCACCAGGAGCCCCAGTGTGGGGGAAACGAGGCCCTGTCTTCCAGAAGATAAGATTCGTTTTCCAATCGAGAAACGAGGCCCCCTTTCTCCATAAGATTAGCTTCGAGGTCCCACAGAAAACCGACGGAAAGCCTAAGACGAACTGCAACACAATGAAGGAACACCGAGCCCCTCCCTGACGAAAAGGGTTCCTTCTTGGGCGGGCCCACCGCCTTCGGAAGCCGGCGGGAGGTTCCTGTCAGTTCCGCGAGGGCCTGCACGAGGGGCCAACACCCACGATGGAGGTCGCGCACCGTGAGCGACCTCCCTGGAACAAGCATGTGTCCAGCGCGGCGAACAGTCGGCTCAGCCCAGGCCGCGGGCGCCCAGAGGCCGCGGGATACAGAGGCCAAAAGGTAAGCCCACCCAGTGCGGAAAGCGGCAGAAACACAAACAAGGTGTCAACGCCTTGGGGCTCAAAGCTTGCAGAATCGGCGCGGCGCGCTGGAAATCTTCGTCGGATGGCAAACCGGGTCAGCATCCGAGGGATCGATATACGAGAGCGTTGTATAGGTTTCGCGATAGTGGCCGTGACCGTCCCCAGCCGCCCCCCCAACCAGGTTACGTTACGATTCGCATAGCGCTCCGAATTTTCTTTGGTCATTCCTACACCTTTCCAGACGGCGCCGGCGTGAAACATGACGTTACCGGCCCGCCCCCCCCAAAAATAATGCACGTTGTTCACTGGGGACACCAAAAGGCACCGATACCGCTACTCCCAGAACCTCCAGACCTCTCACAGGGTGCGTTCTGACCAAGATGTCGAGGCGAATCCAGCGGTGGCGACGAGGGCCTCCCAGGAAGCCCGTCTCGGAACGCCAGCGATGGGCGGACGGACGCGCCACTGCCATCTTCAGGCCCGAAACGACTGACCAGTGATTCTGTATTTTCACGCAACACACCACTGGTGCCAAACCACATCGCCAATCAAAATCTCGCTCGGCACATCGGGAACACCGCACAAACCGACATGCAATGAGCAAACTCATGCTATGACCCGTGGCCTGAACAAGACATCGGCAATGCAGTTGCTCTGCATGCATGGAATAAGCATGTTTGTAATTTGGGCTGCATCTGGGCGCGGGGATACCGTCGAGTTCGATCTGTAAACCGCCCCTGCCAAATACAGGGTACCCTTGTATCCTGCGTTTAGCGATCCATGCAAGGCAATATGGCCCTCGGAATTGCATGTCCTGGGGGGTCTGCACCTTTGCCGCGCACAGGGGGTCCCTGGGAGTCTGGGCGAGGCAGTTCGAAGGTAGATGCCGAATCCATTTTGATAGCGCGCTTGCTTCGGCAAGCAACGCACCCAGAGGCCAGGAGCTGCTTGGGCAGCGCTTTCCCCTTATCGCAAAGATAGGACTTCCTCGACTACCAGATTCTCGTTCCAGATCCCCCGGCGCTCACAACTCGGAAGGGATGTGTCCTCAGGCGTGTCCGCTCTAAGGGCGCCTAACTTCGCGCTTCGCGCTGCTCGAGGCGAAAAACGCAATTGACTTCGCGCTCTCGCGCCGCCCCGCAGGGGAGAAAAGGAGGAGGAAGCGGAGCCGAACCGCGAAGCGCGAATAGCTTCGCGCCCTCGAAGGCGCCCTTGCCTAACCAATCGAACTCGACTGCGCGCGCTCGACGTCAGGGAGACGGCTTCTTAGAAGGAGGCCGCTTCTTAGAAAGCGCGGGCCTCACATCTTCAGATAAGGCCCGCGCCTTCTAAAAAGCAGGGGTGCGTCTAAAAAGCATTCCAGAGGAGGATGAGGAGGAGGAGGAGGAAGAGGAGGAGGAGGAGGAGGAGGAGGCGGAGGAGGAGGAGGAATGTAGGTAGGTAGGTCACTCCGCGGAGCGCGGGGTCGCCCACAGGGCCACACCCAGAGGCTGATTCCGAGAGCGCGAGGGAGGTGCCGAAGTCCAACGATTTAACGAACACCCACGAGTGGCCGAACTCGAAGTCGGTGAGGGGGAGGACGGCCCGACGAGGCATTATCGCACTCCCCCCGCCGCTTCGGAAACCGGCGCCGGCGCCAGCTCCCCGAGCGGCTCCACGTCCACGACGGCGATGGGCCACACCACAGCGCGGCTGCCGCTGGCCACCATTACCAGGACGGTCGCGCGGCCGTCCCCCTCCGCCTCCTCGGGGTCGCCGTAGAGCGTCCCTTCCCATGATCGAGAACCATCACGGAGACGTAGACCATCACGAAGACGGACGCGGTCGCCGTCCCGCAGGCCCGAACGCCTAGGGCGGCGCGGGGGCGGCCGCACACGCAGATCATCCACCCACTCGTCACTCATGACGTCGTCATCGTCACCAGAGGGCTTCGGGCCTCCCTTGCCCATGTCCTTGTCCTTGCTCTGCGCCGCTTCGCCCAGCGCAGCGCGCTCCCCCTGGGTCACCTCCACGTCCAGCTGTATCGCCGTCACCTGTGTCGCCGAACCCGCACCCGCACGCTCTCCTCGCCCACGCGGGCGGCGCCGCCGCCGAGGGGCAGCAGCGGGCGAAGCCGCCGCCGTGGGAGGCGCGGCGGGTACGGGCGGCGCCGTCAGGGCCGCGATGGCCGCCCGCAGGAGGCCTTCGGCGGCGCGCGCGAGGCGCTGGGCCTCGCGGCACTCGCCCGTCAGCCCAGCAGCAGCGTGCGCCGCCAGGAGCGCGCTACGGAGGGCGTCCTGCGACACTCGCGCACGGCGGGCATCCTGCGTACCAGGCATCGGGGCGACGGCGGCGGGGGCCTGCGACGGCGATCTTGAGCCAAGATGTTACTAGGAGGAGGAGGAGAAGGAGGAGGAGGAGGAGGAGGAGGAGGAGGAAGAGGAGGAGGAGGGGGAGGGGGAGGAGGAGGAGGAGGAGGAGGAGGAGGAGGAGGAGGAGGAGGAGGAGGAGGAGGAGGAGGAGGAAGAGAAGCTCGCTCCCCCTAACTCCCTCTGCGCGTGGCTAAGTCCTCTGGCGTGTCCTCTCCACTCGAACTCGACTGTACCCGCTCGACGCGGGCGGCGGTCGCAGAGGCGACAGCGGGGAGCACAAGGACCTCCAACACCCTCCGTGGCGGCCCCAGGCCTGGATAGGACCGGCGCGTTCCCCCAGCACGCTGCCGCGGCACACCATACAATCATGGGGGGCATCGACGGGACCTTCCGCCAGCGCCTCATCCTCCTCCTCCTCCTCCTCGTCCTCATCCTCATCCTCATCCTCATCCTCATCCTCATCCTCATCCTCCTCCTCCTCCTCCTCATCATCATCATCCTCATCATCCTCATCATCCTCATCATCCTCATCATCGT
>CAUYUJ010014849.1:510491-532991 GCA_963575745.1 Prorocentrum cordatum | reverse complement strand
TATTGGGGCCGTCCAAAAGCGGCCCAGGATGAAAAACCAAGTCCATGGGGGAGGGGTCGAGATCTCTGGGTGCCCTCGTTGTTAAAGACACTGACGTCTGGGGTCTGGGCACGAGACCGAAGAAAATGGACGGAAAGTCAAAAACAAGGGACGAACCGGAAAGGCCGTGCAGGGACAAGGGCAATCCACTGATAATCAGCGGGGCTATCCCAAGCAGGCTCCTTCACCACCGAAGAGCAGGGCAATTACGAAACGCAGGAGGCACACAGGGGACGACGGAGGCGGAGGGGGGAAGAGGAGAAGGAGGGAGAAGGAGGAGAGAGAGGAGGGAGGAGGAGGAAGAGATGGACGATGAGGAGGTTAGAGCGTATGGATGGTGGGGGATGGAAGGAAGACCGATGATCGAGAACTTTTGTTCTCGCGAAACCTGGACTTCCAAAACAACTCCAGAGAGCTCTGGGAACCTGTGGAGACCTCCGGACAGCGAGGTCCAAGGAGCGTGCCCAAACACACAACTTGTTCTTGGTGCCGCGGCGGTGCGCGCAGCGTCGCAGCGGAATCATGCAGGTGGGGAGTCGACATAGCAACAACATCTGCATATTGTGTTTCCAGCGGCCCCATCCGTGAATGTCAAGCAAGGTGCATGTGACGAGCCCCTGTCCTTGATGAATGTTCTTAGTATGGCGTTCCAGGTGCATGTACCTGCGAAGTGATGTACAGTGGTGGCGTCGATTCGTCACCACTGTTCCTGGTGTCTGATCCAGATCTGATTTCGGTGTGGACGCTTGATGCTTGCTATGGGCGTTCGTTGTTGAAGTCTGTAAATGAAGCATGCCCTTGAAGAGTATTACCGATGTGTGCTATTTGTGCCTGTTCACTGTGTGTTGTCGATGCATCATATTGATGTATGTGATTGATGCGTGCCACCAGTGTTGCGGTGAGGGCATTTGATAAGGAACCATTGGATAAGGAATCCAGGGTCTGGGAGCTGGTGGAAGTCCAATCAGTGGTTGGCCATGAATATCACCGCCGCCCTCATCAGATAGGGAGCCCTCCAGGGTCTGAAGCCTCCTGGGCACGTTCCTCAACGAACGCCCCCACCGTATGGATGTATGTTCGTGGTCTATGGTGTTGGTGCCTGTGCTCGCAGTGTGTTCGTAACACATCACTGCTACAGGCGTGTGGTATTGAGCTATGAATGTGTGGTCTGGCCGCCACAAACTTCTGTATATGACTCGTGCACGTTAGTTGCGACTGCTCGCGACGCCTGCTTCTGGTGCCCGTTATTGCTATACTTGACTGGCGCATGTGATTGATGCATCGATAGTCTTGGTGACTGTGATGGATGCCTGTTACTGATGCGTGTAAGTGTTGTGTATCGTTGGGGGTGTGTTCGGACTGCTTGTTAGCGACGTGTGTCCTTGATGCACGTTCCTTGGTGTATGCTGTTTGCGTCTTTCCCACATGTCTGTGGACAGCGTGGTGTCGTGACGCTTGGACGGCGTGACGTCTCCCTGGTGGGATTGTATGTTAGCTACGCCTGACCTATCTGCTTCTTCATTCAGTCGCCATGACTCTCGGGGATCTCTGGAGCCTGGCGGCTGCAGTGTGCTGGGCGGGCGAAGCGAGACATCCAGGCGCCATCCTGACTCTGGGGGCCCTGGCGGCAGCGATATGCAGGGCGGGCGAGGCGGGCTGACCAAGAACCACCCCAACTGCTGGCGTGGCGGCCGCGGTACGCAGGCCTGGCGAGGCGGGTCGGGGATCTTCCATCTGCAACCTCAACCTGCCGGGTGGGCAAACATGTGAAGGCCGACTGTAAATGTCCTAAGATTTTCGGCAGCAGGCCGCTTCCAGGAGCCTCAATAACCCCGCAATGCGTCCCAGGACAGCGCAAAAACGGTCACAATGCGGCCCCAATATTGCCGAGAAACGTCCTGCCCAAGAAGACTCCAAGACGGTCCGAAGAGCCGTCCAGCCGCCCACAAAATGATTCAACTCAGCCTCTTCGGGGAAGCTCGCTAGAACCACCGCCCGTCGCCCCTAAAACGGACTGGAGACGACCCACTGTGCCCCCAAGAACGCCCCAGAAGCCCCAAGCGGGCCCGAGAGACCGCAAATAAATTCAAGCAACCCTCCACCTTGCCTTCGAGATCGGAGGAAGGGGGCATGAGGAGTGCAATCAAGAGTATCAGAATACCCACATGCTCGGGGGGACAACTCCGCTATCCCCACACCACCAGAAGCAGGTCAACAGCATCCTGTTGGCCACTGTTGGGTGGACATTTCCTTCGCGATCTCGCAGTCGTCGCTAGGCCACTCACCCTGCGACCGGTCCCACGTTACGGAATGCCTCACATTGCCCCGAAACTCGTTATCGGTGGCCGAGGGCGCTAAACTCCAAATCCGATACCACCCTCAATTGGCTACTGCCCGTTCCCTTGCGGCGCCGAAGCCGCTGCTCGAACTAACGCTCCACAGGCCCTTCGATGCCGACGTCTGCCCGGCGCGCGGTCGTGGGGCGAGCGGCGTTGGTCGCGTGATCCCCCACGGCCTCCGGACGAGCCTGCTGCTGAGCTGGCGCCCTTCTCCCAATAAGGCAGTTCCCTGTGGAAATGAACCCCTGTAGTGGCCTATGAAGAGAGAGCTTGGAGGGAGGGCGTATTTCAACATCGCTGAGCCTTGGGTGTGCACTGGTCCCCTTCCACCTCCTCTTCCTCGTCCTCTCCTACTCAACGTTCTCTCGGGCGTCGCGTAAGGGAGGGGTATCAACAGGGGGTCTAGAAAGGTGCGCCCAGGGGGCCCCTCCTCTTTGTCGGACTCCTTGGCTGCAGCCCTTAATCCTCCGCTCAGTTCTCGCCCTCCCTATTGCGAAACGCCCGATCCTCCCCCTCCTCCTCCCCCTCCTCCTCCTCCTCCTCCTCCTCCTCCTCCTCCTCCTCCTCCTCCTCCTCCCTCGTTTGGGGCGGCGCGGCTGGCGGGGACGACAGCGACGGCGGCGGCGGTGGCGACGGCGTCGTGGCCAGGGCGGCCGCAGCGCGCAGCTGCCGCAGCTCGGCCGCCAAGGTGCGGTGCTCCTCCACGGGGCCACGGGTGCAACTGCAGGGATTCAATCTGGTGCCGTCCCCGCGCTCATCACGGGACCCCAACATCATCGATGAGAACTGACACCAACACCGACGACCCTGGGAACCCCGTGACCCGTCGGTACTGGGAACACCATCAGCGAGAACCCTGGGGGGGAGGGGCGAGGGGGGAGGAGGGAGGGGGGAAGGCAAGCCTGGTGCGCTGGCGCCACATCTGACATCCTGTCACTCCCTCCCATCCCTTCCCATTGCGCTGATGCTTCTTTCTCCGCGGACGCGTGTCGCAGCGGACCTGGAACTCCAAGAAAGCCCCCATCGTGTTATCTCCGTGCGTAGGAGGAGGTGGAGGAGTAGGAAGCGGTGGCGGACGAGCAGGAAGATGAGCAGGAGGAACAGGAGGAGGTAGAAGAGGGGCTCAATGCACATATGTGTACACACATGCCCGCAGGTGAACCTTCGCGAGCTTGCGCTCAAAATGACCACCTTCATGGTTTCGTATTCGAGCCTTGCTGGCAATTGATATGGCAAACCATGGGGATCCAAGCGCCCACTGTCAGTATGACCCTACCACCCATACCTCAAGCGTATGTGTTCGCACTCGGTGTCGGCAAACTAATCGCAATCTGGTTGTCGCTTTTTAATTGGAATGTCGCTCCGGATTAGTGGCTTGTGATTTCGTGTCTACGACTGCGAACTTTGCGGAGCCAGGTGCCACTCCACCCTGTCGCCTGGATCATCAACGGGTCTTGCTCCAAGAACACAGCCCTGAATCTTCCGATGTGGTCGCGGAAAGCGCGCAGCGTCTACAATAAGAGAAGAAGATATAACCACGCGGCGAATACTAGCGCGTACCGGCCCTATACGCTCGGATCAGACTCAATTGCAATCCGCTGGTTAACACCTGGAGGCCACAGCTCAGCAAAACCGCGCTGCAATGGCAACATCAATATTCCCCAGCCTCCCCGCGTGCGAGGCCTTCTCTCTCATGCTTCTCTCAGACCACGAGCGGCGAACAAATCCATATCCACGCCCTCGCGGTCTGGATCCTGAGGCGCGACTCTGTGGACACGCGGGCGCATGGACACGCTCCGCGCTGGGCATCCGCGAAAAGACGCCCTGTATTCATGGGGGCGTGGCCCATGGGGCGGCCCGTAAGGCCGTGGAGATGGATGGTTCCCGCCCACGACCTTGCAGAGCTCAAGACCTCCTGCTCGGTTTTCCGAGCCGGCCACTGCGGCGCAACCGCTCCTCCGCCAGAGACGCCACCTCGGCCTCCAGGCTGCGGTAGGACTCCGTCGGCGGCCTATGGTGGTCCTAAGGGAACACATATTCTTCCCCATCCTTGTCATCGCTTGGACGTCCATTCCCCGTGCATGTTTCGGTGTCGTGCGTGCATCTATCTAGCAAGATGGCCCACATGCTCCTCGATGGTCCTGGCCGTGAAAAAAAAACGAGCACGCCCGAGCGATGGCAAGCCATCGCAAGCTTGGAGAAGGGGGCGTCGACAAGCGGGACACCCAGTCCCAAACCCCCTGGCGTTGTGATCACATCGCGACGAGGGCCCCCCCCTCCTCGGGAGCGACGATAGAGGCGAATACAGCCGAACATGGGATCAAGCAACTTATATCGTAGAAGACCTGGGCTAGCTTTCCAGAAACTTTTTAAGACAAGCCTGGGCCAGGTGTTCATGTTAACGCTGGAGGGGCGAACGCACTCAAGACACTGGGCCGGCGTTCCAGCAAGGTGGTTAAGAAGCGCTGGCCCAACGTTTCGGCAGGAGGTTTCTGAATCAGCTGCTCGAGTGTAGCCCAAGGGAGAACAATATACACCCTGCGAAATGCTTAAGAAACCATGGGTTAAGAAACTCATAGTCTCAGAAATGGAATAAAACCCAACATTTCTATGAAAATATTAGGATTTACATTGAAAAATTAAGAATACTCGAGACTCTGGCCGAAAACTTACGTTTTCTTAAGCATCGCCTAAGGTGTATGTATCCGAGGGCACCCGCCGAGGCCTTCGGCGAACCTCTCCCAGGCAAACACGTGCAGTGTGCCCGCCCCTGGGGCTTCTCGCCCCTATCGTCGCCGCCGACCCCTGAAGTCTCGACCCACTATCCTAGGGCTCCCAACTTCGCGCTTCGCGCTCCGCGAAGCGCGAAGCGCGAATAACTTCGGGCCCTCGCGCCGCCCCCCCAAAGGGAGAAAAGGAGGACGAGGAGGAGGAGGAGAAGGAACGAGGACCGCGAAGCGCGAAGCGCGAATAACTTCGCGCCCTCGTGGGAGCCCTTGCTATCTGGGAACGGCCTCTCACCCCGAGTCACTATTCTGACGGCCCTGGGGCCCAGCGGAGCTCCTCGGGGCCCCTGGGAGGGCGACAGCTATCAAAAGCTTTCCGTCCCGGTTTTCTGCCACGACGCGGAGGCATCCTGGGACCGCCGAGACACCCGACCGCTGTGCGACCCGACCCGGGAAGCGCACCCGTCCACGCGCGAACCCCGTCCCCGCAGGTCACTTCTGCGAAACATCGCGGCGGCAAGGGCTCCAGATGTGAGATAGGCCTGCAAGGAAGTGAAGCCCCCGCGGGGGTCTCCAATCTCCCAACGGCGGTGGGACCCGCAGGGCTGCAAAAAAACCGAAGGATTGCAAAAAAAACCCTTGAACGAAGGGTTTTTTTTGCAATCCGTCGCAGGGTTTTTTTTTGCAATCCTTCGTTTTTTTTGCAATCCTTCGGGTTTTTTTGCAATCCTTCGTCCGGGGTTCGCAAGTGGTCGCGGAGCCATCCAACTCGCACGAGCCGCACCGTGGCGCGGGGCACTCCGTGGCGAGAGGACTTTGATGCCGATGGGTCGACGACCTGTGCTCCGTGATTGTCGGAGTTGGACGCCCGAGTTATCCGGGGTAACTCGGGTCCGGGGTAACTCGGGTTTGGGTTCCCGAAAAACGAACCCGAGTTAGCCCTGACCCGAGTTACCCCTGATGATTCGGGGCCCTGGACGCCCGAAATATCCGGGGTAACTCGGGTCCGGGATAACTCGGGTTCGGAATCCCGAAAAACGAACCCGAGTTAGCCCTGACCCGAGTTACCCCTGATGATTCGGGGCTCTGACGGAGGGCTGCCAGGGAGCTGCACGCACGCATGGCTGAGTTCGCGTGCGGAACACGCGAAGGCCTACTGCCCTCGTCAAAATTAGCCTCAAAAGTTGCCGGCACGTCATTTCGATTTCGGCGCGCCCCTCAATGTCGACACGCCGCCCCTTCAATGTCGGGGCGAGGGCAAAGATAGTCTGACCGAAGTCGACTCGAAAGTTTGACGTCGACCGACATTGGAGGGGCGGCGCATGCAAGTACCCCGCACTCATCGATACTCGGCCCCAGATCTCCCGACAAGCAGTTCAACCACGTCAGACATTTTTGAGGTTGATTTTGACGAGGGTTGTAGCGCTGGATAAACATGCGGATGGCCAACGCCCCTGTGCACGCAAAGCGTGGGCGCTGGAGAGACATGCGGCCACATGTTCATTCAGCTCTCGCCCGGGACAGTCATGTCACGTGTATCCAGCTTCCTGGTAGAGGTTTGCGCCGACACTAATGCAGCAAAGGCGATCCATGAGATTTGGTTGGCCAAAAGACCCTCTGTCGAATTTCTGACCGAATCTTGCGCTAATGCTGGGCCGGCTTCGCGAGCAGAACTGGGTGCATCTGCAGGGGCCGAGCATCTGGGCAAGTGTCCTGGAAGCTGCCCCAGGAATGCTGGGCCAAGGCGATCAGTAGTAGTAGTAGTAGTAGTAGTAGTAGTAGTAGTAGTAGTAGTAGTAGTAGTAGTAGTAGTAGTGGTAGTAGTAGTAGTAGTAGTAGTAGTAGTAGTAGTAGTAGTAGTAGTAGTAGTAGTAGTAGTAGTAGTAGTAGTAGTAGTAGTAGTAGTAGTAGTAGTAGTAGTAGTAGTAGTAGTAGTAGTAGTAGTAGTAGTAGTAGTAGTAGTAGTAGTAGTAGTAGGAGTAGTAGTAGGAGTAGGAGAGGTTTCAATGATCGGCGCACATCGTAGTTCGCCACCACCTGACAGCAGGTGGTTCAGGATCCCGGGTCTGCTGGCAATCTCCAGGCCACCTGAGAAGCCCGGACGTTACCACCGTCGCCGGGGTCGGGTGCCAGCTTCACTGATGCCAACCGCCGCATCCATGCCTCTCAACGGAGCTGCGCACCGAGAGCTCCAAGGACACGAGGTGGTAGCCGGCGTGCCCGCCCAGGCGTCGCCATGTGCGCAGGAAAGTGCGTCGGCAACTGCGCGTGAGGGGGTCCATGCCCCAAACAGAAGGTGTTCTGCGCCTGACGATGCACGAGCGAAAGTATGCTAGCGCGTGCGCCCCACACCGTTTGTATGTAGAGCACTTCGTGAGGTGTCCTGCGTATGGAATCCTGGGTGAGTGGGTCCCTGTGCGTGCGAAGCCCAATGTGCTTAGGCCCCTGTGCGCAGAGCCCTGAGCGTCTGTGTGAGATCCTCTGTATGTTGAGCCCTGTGCGAGGCACAGGGCCGTACTGATCCCAGCAATCAAAGCCGCACGGTGAGAGCATTGGATACGGAACCCTTGGATAAGGACTCCAGGGTCTGGAGGCCGGTGGAACACGAACTGAGGCTTGGCCAGCCATAGACATCGCCGCCACACCATCAGATAACGAACCCCCCAGGGCCTGAAGCCTCCTCGACGCTTCCCCCAACGAACGCCCCAACCGTAGCGATCCAAGATCTTACGGGGGCAAGGTTAGCCCACAGGCCGAGGCCGCGCTACTGTCGATGTTGGTTAGCGGTGATGTTGGAAATATGTGTTCTGCGACGCCGAACTCGCGCAGAACAAATGGATGGAAATCACGAACCACACTCTCCTACATTTCGAATTTGCGAATGCATCGAACAAAAACAACACGGTGAAGTGTAGGAAAGCGCGTGCTTTCCTACACTTGGCTTGGCCACGAACCAACCTCGCCTACCATACCGAAACCTGCATCGCCGCTACATACATCGCGCGTCTACGGACAGGGCCATGGCGGTCCAAGCAGCCAACGCCACTGCGGTCCAAGGACCGATGGGAAGACGTGCCCTACACAGGATCCCGTGGGCGCTGGGCCGAGCACCGGGCCTCTGCGGTCCCGGCAGCCAAACCCATGTCGGTGCAGTTACTCGCGTCGGCGGCGAGCCCGCGGGGGGAAGCGAGAAGGGGCGGGCCTCCTGCCTCTAAGGCTCGAAAGGCCTCCGGCCTTCTGACAAGTTTCCTTTGCCTTTCCCGACGTTTTCGAACATGTCTCAGAAAGGCGGAAGGCTTCTGAGAAGCCCTGCCGCCTCCTGAGAAGACCTCTTCCTTCTTGCTTCCCCACGGGGGCGCCGCCGATCAGGGAACACGTGCACGGCACAACAAGAGCAGCTCCTCGCGCATTTCACAAGTAAGAGCCCCCAAATGCAAGCACTGTTTTGAGAACCGCGAAGGGAGCTGAGGCCGACGAGCGCGATTGCATGGAATGTTTGAGCCATGTCCGAACGAACATGCGGGTTGAAATACACAGCGCTCCTCTGGTGATCCAAGCCCTTGCAGCCCTTGCAGTTCTATCTTGCGCACCGCTGCGCGCACGTGGGCGTCGACCTCCTGATTGGGCATGTGACTCAGCTGTGCAATTCTCCCTTCCTGGCCGCCATCGTTGCAAGATGCCCGCCTCTGCTGCCCTAAATGACCGCGTCATTGGTGCTGCCGCCGCTGCTGCCGCAACTGTGGGAGCACTGGCAACAACGTGCTTCCCGTAAGTCGAAACGTCATGGTTCTCTTGGCACGTTAGGGTGTGTTGAAAGTACATGCGAGCTGTCGGTTAGGGTCTGCAATCTCCTGAGGGCGACCCCCGCCAGCCGCGAGGGGCTCAACGTACACACCCGCCCTGGGCCAAGGATGTCTCAAGCGAGCTCCAAGACGGCCTGGAGACTCGACCAGATGGTACCAACAACCACCTACAACAACACTCAACAACAACGAACTACAGGACGTCACCGAGACACCCCACGAAGCCCCCAGTAAGCCCTTAAAGAAGTAACGGGCCAGCCGCTAGGATGTCGCAACAATCAACAAGGCCATGAACATGTTCTTTAGATGTCATGCTGTTTGGTTTGGGACTGGTTTTGGGAAAGCTTCAGGCAACCCCGGGAAGCGCCCAAACGCACAAACACTGCCGAGAGCCACACAAGACGGCCCAAAACCGCCCCGAGAAGGCTCCAATACCAGCCCCAGGATGGGTCAACCGACCCGTTCGGGGGAGCTGGGTCTCCAAGAGGCCCTTCAGAGGCCCCCAAGAAAGCTCCAAAAGGCTCCCTATGACGCCCCAAAGAAGTCTCCAAGGGGCACCGCAACAATCATTCAACGTTTCAGCCGCGACACACAACAGCATCTCAGCGATGCCTCCCAGGCAATTCCAATATGGTTCCACCGAATAGGTTCGGAAGAGCTCGATGAAACCTCACACATAGATTTCGATGATGCGCTTGCACTGGTGGGGCTTGTCGCAAGCAACTGGAAACAAACAAATCAATTGAGCAATGCTTCTGGTGTCATCTTTGTCCCGCGGAACGCCCGAGTCCATCATTATCTCTCTCGTTTGGAGTCTCAACGTGTATGTTCGGCCTTTTCGTCATACCCAGGCTCGTGCCCACAATCTTACAACGACGTGTTCACACGTACCCGCGCGATACCCATAAAGCACACATGAGCATGCGCTCATGCATGCACTGACATGCATTCACACATTCATGGTTGTGAAAACAGCCAGTCACATGCAGCGCGTCAATCAACGCCTAGCCCGTCGCTACCCTGGGGGAATACTGGGCATCGACGGCCGGGGCAACATGGACAGTCACTCACGGATGGCACCGAGCAACTGGCAGCGCTAGAGTCCTAGTTTGAAGGTACTCCGAAGAAGGACGATGGACAAAGCGGCCGATTACGAGAGGCCCTCAAGACCAATGAGCTAGCTATGCGCCCTCAGCGCTACCTTCGAGGGGCCACAGTAGCAAGTAGCAAGCATGGACGACCCACAACAAGAGCCAGCACAGCATCAAATACTGCGACCGCCGGACCGTCTCTGCCACTTGAACCAACATCGGCTCATTACCAGGCTCTTCCACCGACCAACTTCCGATGCCCAACCAAGGCAAACCCCACCCTGCGTCTCCACATCATCATCTTTCCTTTCCTCATCCTCCCTTGTTCCCACCCACGCTGCGGACACAGCCAGAGAGAGAAAAGGGGAAATAAGCAGCGGGAGGGAGTCAACTGGGGGAAAGCAGAGAAAGGAGCCAGGGAGAGCTGACGAAGGCGCTGGGGACCAGGCGTGGAGACTGATGGGGAGCTCGGGACCGAATAAGGAAGCACGGTTGATTTACAAATCCTGCACCGCCTGCGAAGCTGGGGTGTTCGCACAAATTTGGAAACACCCCTCGTGCCTCCGGTTCAATTATGATTGGCCCTGCCCACGGGGTGCACGATTCTGATTATTAGAATGATCGACAAAGTCGCGCTGCAACCCGTCAATACTGAATTGGAGGCGTCGGGGAGTACTGCCAAACATCATTGGAAACTGTATAGGATTTGTCCAACACTAGAAGCTGGAGGCTGGGCCAGAGAGGGAGCTGGGGACCGAGTAGGGAATGAAGCTGGCGTCTCGTCTTTTTCATTCCTCTACCCTCCAGCGTCCGCCGCCCTTCCAAATCATTCAGTGCTCTCCCTCCTCTCTACGCCGTCTTTCCTCCTCGATGCTCCTGCACGCATCGTCTATGTTCCATTGGTCTCGCCCTTCTCCTCATTGAGGTTTCTGGAGGTACCCTGGCACAGACTTGTGAGATGACTTATGACTAATGGTGGGGCATTGAAGCTTGCAGGGTCCGCCTTGGAAATAATTTTTGGGCAGTTGGAAGAGCAATGTGCCACTGACATCGACCGTGCAAATACAATGGAGGAAAGAAGAAGAACAGACATGTTGGACGAGGAACATGGGTGATCAGGAGGCGGAACAAATAAAGACCCGCATATGCGCGACCTGGGGTACTAATTCCTGGGCGCACCGCTGCACCGTTGCACTCTTAACCGCAACGGTGCGCCCCTGCACCACTGCAGCCGTAGCAGTTAACGGTGCAGCCCTGCACCACTGCACCCTTAGCCGCGGAACATGCAACGTTCAACGCTGCACCCTTACGCCCTTAGCCGCGAATGTACAGCCCTTTACCGCTGCACAGTTGCACCGTTGGCTCTCGGGGGCGCCCCGCCCCTGTTGCTGCTTGACGTTGCTGTTGTTATTGCTGGACTTGGTGTTGGTTTCTGTCGTCGCTGTTCGGGCTGCTCTGGCTGATGCTGCTAGCTCTCACTTCTTCAGGAGGAATATGGTGCCCATTATGTTCAACTGAATGGTCAGCCTTGGGTTCGCACCATGGTTTCTGTCAGTACAAGTATTGATGTTCAAACTGTGCCGCTGGGCCCCCTGCTGCAACTCCCCCACAACGTATTCAGAAATCGCGCATTCGGCTTAGATTTCCTAGCAATTGACTGAAGAATCGAACTGTCGCGCGGGACCACCCGACCATTCATTCAGGCGCTGCGCTTTCGACGTCCAAGAATCGCGCTCGCCCACGATACCTCCTCAGAATTTACCCAGGAACCGTGCTCCCGTTCTCGTCCTTTTCGCAATGCGCGAAATTCATTTCAATGCCCCGACCGCCCGACCCGCTAATCAAGGCCTGCCCGCTCGACCCTCCCGTCAGGGTCCGCCCGCCCGACCCGCCCAGAAGGCTCGCCCGTTCGGTTGGTCGAAAGCCTACCCGCCCGATTCAATGTCCTGCCCGACCGCCCGACCCGCCTGTCATCAGGGTTCACCCGCCCGGTCCGCCCATTAGGGTCTGTCAGCCCGACCCGCCCGTGAGCGCCCACCAGCCCGACTAGCGCATCGGGCCCACCCGTTCGCTTTAAGCCCGCCCGCCCATTAGCGCCCGCCCGGCCGATATGCCCATTGGGTAAGATCGCCCGACCCGCTCGGCAGGGTCAGCCTGCCACTTCTCCTGCTTGTCTTTCCTCCTCTGCTCCGAAGTCTATTACGTCTTCAATCCTTATATATCCCTCTTGCCCTCTTCTCCCTGGTTTCCTGCCCCTTTCCTCGCTATCTCACTTTCTCTTTTCTCCGCGTTCTTCATGTTTTCGGGGGCGCGCCAATTACGCGCGACAAGCAGTGAATATATGATCCCGAGCCGAGGGTTCACAGGCCCCCCCTACCAAATGAGATGGGTCCCAGGGTTCCACACGTCCCTCCCAGATGGGATGGGGGGACGATGAGGACGACGACGCCGTCGCCGTCGCCGACGCCGACCCCGACGCCGACGCGGACGCGATGCCGACGCCGACGCCGACGAAGCCGACGCCGACGAGGCCGACGCCAACGCCGCCGAACGACGACGACGACGACGACGACGACGACACTGACGCCGACGCCGACGCCGACGCCGACGGCCGACGCCGACGCCGACGCCACCGCCGATGACGACGACGAAGACGCCGACGCCGCCGCCGCCGCCGCCGCCGACGCCGACGCCGACGCCGACGCCGACGCCGACGCCGACGCTGATGCCGCCGACGCCGCCGCCGCCGTCGACGACGACGAGCCATCCCACATCCACAGGGGGAGGGAGGGGGGTGCACCCGCACCCTCCACCACGCCACGCCCACAGGGCCACGACCACCAGCGGGGTGAGCGATCCCATTCGCGAGGCATTTGCGAGGCTCACATGCGTACCCTGTCCTGTGTCCCTCAATATTTTCTGACCCCGGACTACAAGTACCTGCTGGACTACAAGTACCGTCTCCCCAGACTACAGGTTTCCCCCCCCCCCGGACTACATGTACCCCACCCCAGACTACAGGTACTTACCCCTTTCGGACAGGTGCCGCCCCCCGACTACAGGTAAGTACCCCCCTACAGGCACCCCTCCGAAGCTACAGGCGCTCCCCGATACTGCGGGAACCCCCGAGTTCGCCCCCGAGTCGAAACGGTCCGCCTGGAATGTCTCGGCTCACTGCCACACAAGCATTATGCGCAATTCGCCAATGTTGGGTCAGCGCTCGAGGCGGAGCACTCGCGCGGGACGAATGGAGACGGGGAGAGGAAGAGAACGAGAAAAGGAAAGAGAAATGACAGAGAAAGAGAATGAAGAAGGGAGGGAGAGAAAAAAAAAAGAGAGAGCGAGAGAGGGACAGGCAGACAGACAGATAGACAGACAGATGGACTGACTGACTGACTGACTGATGGAAACACGGAGAGATATTGTGAAAGCAGGAACAGAACGAGGGAGGGATTGAGAGAGGGAGAGCAAGAGAGAGAGAGAGGGATAGAGAAAGAGATGAACACGATGTATGCGTGCAGAAAGGAGGAGAGAGCATTATAGAGAGAGAGAGAGCGAGAAAAAGAGAGAGAGAGAGATAAAGAGAGAGAGTGCCAACGGATCGCGCGCGTGTTCGGGCGTGCGCAATCGCGCGCGTGGGAAAAACGCGCGGCCGCCCGCTCGCATGTTTGTTTGTTAAGTGACTGCGAAGCCCGAGCGCCGACTCAGCTGGCCTCTAAATGCCTCCTCACCTCAGGAATACTGCTGAACACTGTCTCATTCGCAGAGTTGTAATAATGATCAGGATTACCTGCTGAACTCCCTGCCTTGCGGATTTTGGATGGCGTCCACTAGTCGTGTGTGTGTGCGTGCGTGTGCAACGGTGCGCGTGCAGTCCCACGCGCGTAAACATCCACGCGCGCGGGATCCTCAGCGCGTGGAACCACGCGTCTGTTGACACGTGAACACACGCGCCCCCCCGGACTACAAGTACTCACCCCCGGAATGCAAGTTCCCCTGCCCCCGGACCACAAACCCTCCCCCCACCCGCACTACAGGCACCCCTCCCTCGGACTACAGGTACCCTACCCCGGACTACTGGTACCACCCTCCCACCGGACTACAGGTACCCCACCGGTCTACAGTTACCCTTCCCAGACTACAGGTACCCCCAGAACTATTAAGGGACACGTAATACCCATCCAGGGAGGGGGACTCGATCCCAGATGAATTGGGGCGGGGGGGAGGAAAAGGCGGGTAAGTTTGGATCATAACCCCCCGTGCGGGCACGATCGAATACGAAGCTCGCGGGTATCGAGGATTTCGGTTCATACATGTTGAGTGACGCACGATCACTGAAGAAAAATATAGATTGAACATGTGGCTGTTGTTATTGAATTCGCATGCTTAAGTGGATTGTTGTTATTCCCACATGCCTGGTGCCCATTACCATGTCCAGTCGGGGCGTCACCCCTCGACTCGCGACAACATTGACACGATGATATCTTAGCCCGCGACAGCTTGTGAAGCCCCGGAGAAGCTGCAATGGCTCCAGCCTGATACTTCATCCCGATGTATCGACGACCCGCACATTTTCCCGCTACGCTACTTCTTTGCAAATTACCAGCAGATCGCGCTCCTGCTCGGGACTTCACAATGTCAAATGCAATGGAGGTCGCTCCGCCGGGGCAAGTGAACACCGTTCGCTGCGTGGCGACAGAACGGCCCAGGGAAACGTGCTGCAAGGCCAGAAGGCGGAATAGAAATCATTCGCCACCTCCGACTGTTGGGCCTTGGGCAATCGCTGCGGCAGCCACGGGCACGGGCGCCAGGTCGACGACAACGACACGCCCGCAACAAACTCTACATTTTATAGCAATAAAACTCGAGCTCGAGTGTTACCGTGGGCCCTGCGGGGATCAGAAAACCTCAATGAAACCCGCCTGTTTCAATGCCCCGCTTGGCCCGCCCGCCAGGGTCCACCCAACTGGACCACCCGCTGAGGTCCCGCCTGACCTGCCCGTTGCTGGCCGCCCGTCTTATTGTTTGGGAGCCCGCTTGCCTGGTCAAATGCTGCACCAGCCCGGACCGCCCGCTAATTCAAGTCCACCCGCCCGACCCTCGCGGTAGGATCTGCCCGCGCATGTTCGTGCTCTTTGCAAGATCCCTCTCCTCAGCCCCCCCCTTCTGATTGGACCCGTTCCTTCTCGTTTTCGTGTGTTCCTCCTCATTTCAATTTCAAGAGCCAAGCCAAGGACATGTGACAAACAAAAGAAAGGCACCCCGTCAATGAAGGCCCGATGGATGACGAAACGGGAGTGAATCTAGGATTGGAGTTTACATGTCGAATGCTGCGCGGGCCGCGAAGGATGGTCAATTGTTTGATATATGTTGTTGCGGTTGTGTTCTCATCTCGGTTGAACAATGTGTGTTCGCCCCTCCTAAAATCCCCAGTGAATTCAATGGAATTGTGTGTCCACGTGGGGTTCCACATGGATCCTTCAGAAATCCGAAGGTCTGCACATCGACGGAAGTACTCCGGTTTTCTAAGATTCCGCCAAATCCAAGTGGCATCCTCAGGGCTCCCCAGGATTCCGCAACATGACATTCCCCCCCCCCTCCCCGCATCCAAAAAACTGTGGTGACAGCGCTGCCAGGTTGCGGGCCCTCCTTCCTTTCCTCTGCGCCAGATTGAACAGGCCGAACAGTCTTACACCGTCCCTGCGCGCGTAGCTGAAGCGCGGCTCCGCGGTGCCAGCGTTGGCGCCACGCCCAGTTTCGCGCCAGATCCAAACCGCCAGCTCGCGCGCCTGCTCCGCGCTTGCCCGGGCACGACATCGCCGCCCCGCCCACTCCTCGCATTTCTGCGCACCCTTCGCAATGCCACTCGCGGCGCCCAGCACCCACGCGGGGGCGCGGAGGAGGCGCAGCACTGACCCGTTGCTTGAAGCATGCTGAGATAACGTCGCTGCTAACCGGCACGCGGTTATCAATACTTCGAACGCAGGTTCGCTCGGCGGCCAGGGCTCGACCCCCGCCGCCCAGCGCGCGCGCGGCGGGCTCGCGCGCCGCGGGCGGCGCGATTGCACACCCCCAATTAATTGCAGGATCAGCAGCGCAACCCCCAGCACGCCACTGATGAGGCGCTCTGGGCCGCAATCTTGCGCCATTGGCCCAATTCTACCCGCGCGGCGGCGAGGCTGATCATCTCGCGCCGGTAGCTATCCAATCCCGCTGCAATCAACGCCTCGCCTCCCTCCGACGGGCACGCCGGGAGGCCGAGCGCCGCCGGGGCCCCGGTGGCCCGCCCGAGCAGCCTGAGGAGGCAGGCCAGCCGCATCGGACACGGCGGACGTTCCTTCTCCCTGCGACTCGAAGCTGGGTCCCAACGTTGTCAGCCCCAACGCTGCAAGTAGAAAAATGAGCAGTGGCAGCAAACAGCGGAGGACAATGAGGAGATAGAGGAGGACATGCGGGATGTGGCAGAGGAAGGGGGGGAAGAGAAGGAGAAGGATGAGGAGGAGGAGGAGGAGGAGAAGCAGCAGGAGGAGAGGAGGGAGATCGTGGACGAGGAGGCGGCCGTGGAGGAGAAAGACAAGGACGACGTCGACGACGAGGGGGCGTCAACCTCCTGCTGCTGCGAGGGGGCCAGCTCGCAGTAGAAAAGCGGGCGTTGGCCGCAACAGGCTCGGGGGCACTTCAAATCCGTCAGCTGCAATGTTGGGATCAGCGCGTGCTCGAAAAAGGAAAACGGGCACTTGAAGGTGTTAACAAAGAGCAAGTGCAAACAACGACAACGACAACAACAACAACAACAACAACAACAACAACAACAGCAACAGCAACAACAACAGCAACAACAACAACAACCATTTTAAGGCTGTGCGCTCTTACTTGCCCGCGAGTCATTCAACACGTATATCCTACACCCTCGATGCCCGCCCTCCTCGTCTTCGATCACACCCCTTTCGGGGGGACTATTTCTCTTTGCTGGGGCCGGCGGGCTTAGACGTACGGGCAAACCGGAACGGGCGGACAATCCTTCGGGGGCGTACATCTCTCTGCCCGCCATTGGAATTGGCGCGGGCCCTGCAAGAGGAGGAGGGGAAGAACGAGGGAGAGTGGGAGGAAGGGGAGGGGGAAGGACGAAGGAAGAGGGAAGATACCACGTTGTGAAGGCGTCCTTGGCGCGCGCGTGGTTCCTGAGCGCCGAAACGCAATTCCACAATAATTTGTGAGGACGTCGCACGCGAGAGCGCAGTCCTGAGTACATTGTGAGGAAATCTCAGCGGAAGCGGGGGCCCTGACTAAGTTGCGAGGAAGTCTCAAGCGGGAGCGCCGTTCCTGAGCAAATTGCACGGAAGTCTCAGGCGGGAGCGGGGGTCCTCACTAAATTGCGAGGCAGTCTCAAGCGGGAGCGCCGTTCCTGAGTCAATTGCGCGGAAATGTCAAGCAGGAGCGGGGGTCCTGAGTAAAATTCGAAGAAGTCCCAGGCGGGAGCGCCGTTCCCACGTAAATTGCACGGAAGTCTCAAGCGGGAACGGGGGTCTTGATTACATTGCGAGGAAGTCTCAGACGGGAGCGCCTTTCCTGAGTAAATTGCGCGGAAGTCTCAGGCGGGAGCGGGGGTCCTGAGTACAAATCGAGGAAGTCTCAAGCGGGAGCCGTTGTTGTTGTAGCCCGGGGGGCAGAGGCACAGTTTGAGCAGGAAGACTTTCTTGGAGAAAAAACAAAGTGCGAGCCCCGGGGGTGGCACTTCAATCGAAAAAAATCAATGTGCACCGGTGGGGGGGGATCAGCAATAATTATTCTTCAAGAATGAGAGAACAACAACAACAACAACAACAACAACAACAACAACAACAACAACAAGTACTAGCACGTGGGGACACTCCGTTCTCACCAGTGCCAGGGTTTTCATAGGAGGCGGGCAATACCCCCACTTTGTGGGGGGGCCGGTTCAAGCTCTACCAAATTTCCAAACGACTCTTCGCCACCACCCACACCCAGCTTCCCGCCCTATGACGTTCGGACACTTCACTTCGTGGCATGCGGACGACCGTGGCTACTATTCAGGGCCCCGCGGCCGACGACGACGGCGTGCGCGCGCGAAGAAAAAACGAATGTGTCCCGCATGGTATTATTTGACAGGGATGATGGCCCTGGCAGGTGCGCAACCGTTGTTGCAGAAGTTCGAAAAAGTTGCTCGCAAAAGCCCGTTTGACAGAAATGTTTAAAAAGTGTTGGGTTTCCTACGAATCCGCAAGAGCGCGCGGGATGAAATTTTGACAATTTTTTTTGAAAAACCATTGGTTTTTTTTTATGTTTTTATGTTAAAATCGCTACGAAAACTAAGGTTTTGGAAGGATTTCGTCTTGCGCGCGCGAATGTCCACTTTACCTTATTTGTTGCAAGGGGTTCTTGAAGTTTGGATATGTTAGAACAAGAAATGTCCACTTTAGCTTATTTTTTGCAAGGGAAAACCGATCGTAACAACACAACCGGATCCGGACCAACCAGTTTTGCCTGAGACTTCTTCACGAAAATGATGAAAACGTGGCTGCGGCCTAGGCGCGGCGGGGGGGCCATGCACCAGGGGTCCCAACAATAATTATTCTTTAGAAGTAATAATGTTCAACAACAACAACAACAACAACAACAACAACAACAATCAGCAACAGCAACAAGACTGCTCGCCCTTATCTGTCGAGTGTTGAATAACGCGCATTTCCCAAAGCCTCAATACCCGCCCTCGTCGTCTTCGATCGAACCCCTTTTAGAAAGGGGTGTAGCTTTCTTCCCTGCAGGCTGGTCTCCGGCAAGCGGTGGGGCGGCCGCGGACCGTCGGCCCGACCCCAAGAGGGACGGACAGGGACCGCCGACGACGCCGACGAGCGAAAGCGTGAGAGAACGACAGCAGGGCCACGAAGGACACGAAGCAGGCCACGAAGGGCGACAGCGGGGACACGAAAGGAATGCGTATTTGGGCTACGACAAGCGCGAGCGCGTGTGGGCCACGACGGGCAGATAACGCAGGGCCACAGAAGGCAACGATAGGGCCACTGATGGTAGCAATTCGGCCACGTAGGACAGTGATGGGGGCCACAAGCAGAGGTAGTGGGGCCACGAAAGGAAAGCGTATGGGACCACGAAGAGCGCGAACGAACGGGGACCACAAAGGGTATACGTATGTTGGGCCGCGGAGGGTAAGGACGGGGCCACTGAGGGCAGCAACGGGGCCACGAAGGGCAGTGAGGGGGCCGCGAAGGGGGGCGAGCACATGGGGCAACAACGGGCGCGAACGAACGGGTGCCACGAAGGGCAGACAGATATGGAGCCTCGAAGGGCTGCGAGGGGACCACGAAGGGCTGCAACGGGGCCACGCAGTGCGGCAACGGGGCCGCGCAGGGCAGCGAGGGGGCCACGAAGGGCTGCAACGTGGACACGAAACAAAGCGAGCCACGAAGCGCTGCAACGGGGCAGCGACACAAAGAGAGGGGGCCACGAAGGGCGGCAACGGGGCCACGAAGGGCAGCGAGGAGGCCACGAGGGGCTCCAACAGGGCCACGAAACAAAGCGAGGGGGCCACGAAGGGCTGCAACAGGGCCACGACACAAAGCGAGGGAGCCACGAATGGCGGCAACGTGGCCACGAAGGCAACGAGATCCCGATCCCTAGGCAATATTTGAAAAGGGGCCTACGCGTGATCGCGACTCCTGGGTGCCTGGGTGTCGGGGGCGCGGCGCTTGAGTAAGTCACAAGAAAGTCAATCGCAAGGCCGCTATTCGTCAGTTAATTGGAAGGAGGTCTCCAGCGACAGCGCGACTCCAGAGTGCCGGAAGAGCGATCCCATAAGAAATTGTCCGGAAATCCAAAGAGAGAGAGAGAGAGAGAGAGAGAGAGAGAGAGAGAGCGCGCGCGCGCGCGCGATTCCCCTAGTAAAATGCGAGGAAGTATCTGGCCGGAGCGGGGGACCTGGCCAAATTGTGAGGCAGTCCGCCGGCCCCTTGTGTGGCTCTAGGCGTATGAGATACCTCCCCCCCGTGACCTCCCCAGTGACCTCAAACCGGAGATTTGACCTCCCCTCCCCGGCCCCGGGGGCCCCCACCGCCGAACGCGTCATGGGGGAGCAGAAAGTCCCAAAACTGGCCCAAAGCGCAGAAACGCACCCATGCGACGGTCCAGGAAGGCCCCAAGACGCCTCCAAGACGGTCCACGAGGGCCCCGAGACGCCAAACGAGCGCTCCAAGACGCCCACGATGGCCCAAAGACGGCCGGGCTACGACGCCTCCCAGACGGCCCAAGGGAGCTTCACGAGGCCCCAAGAGGCCCCCACGATGCACCCCAAGAGGGTCCCCAGACGCAACAGATTTGCCCATCCCCACTGCAAACGCACAATTTCACAAATTCGCCCCCTGGGTTTCCCGATGCCCCCAGACGGCCCAAGAGGCCCAGAAGACCGCCCCAAGACGGCCCAAGAAGCCTCTAAGAGGGTCCCAAGATAGCCCAAGAGGGCCCAAGGACGGCCCAATAGGCGTCCAAGACGGTCCAAGAGGGCCCCGGAGACGGCCACAAGAGCGCTCCAGGAGCGCTCCAAGCGCGCTACAAAGAGAGCTCAATGTGGTCTCAAACGGCCCAAGACCGATCAAAGACACCGAAGCTGACCTCCAGACGGCCCGCGCAACAATTTGCCCGTTCCCTTCGTGAAACGTACCTTTTTCACAAGTTCGCCTTTTGGGCTTTCCGATGCTCCCAGGCGGCCCAGGAGGCCCCCAAGACCGCCCCAAGACGGTCCAAGAAGCCTCCAAGAGGGCCCCAAGACAGCCCAAGAGGGTGCCAAGACGGCTCAAGAAGCGCCGGAGACAGCCCAAGAGGGCCCCGAAGACGGCCCCAAGAGCGCTCCAAGTGGCTTCCAAGAGGGCCCAACATGGTCCCACACTGTCCAAGAGCGATCGAATACATCCGAGTTGGCCTCCAGATGGCCCATGACGCCCACAAGAGGCTCCCAAGATGGGACGCAAAAAATTGCCCATCTCCTTTGTAAAACGGGCATGTTTCACGAAGTCGCCTCGTAGGCTTCTCGTAGGCTTTCCGTCGCTCCAAGACGGCCCAAGAGGCCCCGAAGACCGCCCCAAGACGGCCCCACGACTGCCCAATATTGCGCCAAGACAGCCCAAAAAAGGCTGCAAGGGTAACCAAAAACTCAAAAATCTAGCTGTCCGCCCCCGCGAGCCCCAGGGGCCCCAAGAGTGCCCCAGAGGCCGCCGAAGGCTCCCAAGAGGCCGCCAAGACGCCCCAAGGAACCCCCAAGAAGCTCCCAAAAGACCCCCAGACGCTCCCGCATCTCAAGCTGTCAAGCCAACTGCAATGCACTTCGCGCGTACAGCCTTACTTTTCCTCGATACGTGCTGACTATCTTGCTCGGCGCTGATGTGCTGATGCCGCGCGAACTGTTTCGTGCGCGCGGCGAACGTCCACAGCCTTTTTCACCCGGTTCGACTCATCTGCCGCATCTTTCGCGGTGGTGCCTCGCTGATCACAGCTTCCGCACACTACTCTTGCTCCTTTCGTCTTCCGGTGGTCCTCCACATGGTTGCGGGTCGAAAAGCCGACCTCCCAGAAGGACGCCCCGCACTCGGGTGCACAGCACGCAAGGCGCTCGCAAAACACGCCCCGGACCACCGGCATCACGCAAACATTTGGGCCCCCCACGTATCTGCCACCACCCGCGCGCGACACCGCACCCTCACACAAGACGCCGCTGGCCAGAAACTCCTGGCCGCGCAACACTCACAGAAGGGGTCGGCGGATGTGGCGTAAGCCTGTCGACTCTCAGGCGGGAGCAATTGTTGTTGTAACCCGGGTGCCAGGGGCGCAGTTTGAGCATCACGATTTTCTCGAACAAAAAACAGAGAATGAGCGTCGAGGGGCACACTTTGATCTAGAAGAGACACTGTGCACCGATTGGGGGGGGCCAACAAGAATTTTAGGTAGAACGGAGATTTCAACAACAACGATCATTTTAAGACTGTTCGGCCTTATCTGCTCGAGTGCCCAGGGTCAAATCCCTCGATACCTGCCCTCGTCGTCTTCGATCGAACAACAGTTTTGGGTGTACACCTTCCTTCCCTGCAGGCCGGGCCCCGGCAAGCGGCGGGGCGGCCGCGGACCATCGGCCTGGGCAGCGGCAGCGCTGATCGGCGGGGCGGCCGCGGACCGTCGACCCGACCCCACGAGGGACGGACAGGGGACCGACCACGACGACGACGACGACGACGACGACGACGACGACGACGACGACGGCTTCGACGACGACGACGACGACGGCGACGGCGACGGCGAGCGAAAGCGAGAGCGAGAGAGAACGACAACAGGGCCACAAAGGATACGAAGTAACAGCGGGGACACAAAGGGAATGCTCATGGGGCCACGACAAACGCGAACGAGCGGGAGCCCAAAGGGCAGAGAATGCTGGGTCGGACAGTGACGGGGCCACAAAACGGCGACAGCGGGGCCAAGAGGA
>CAUYUJ010014849.1:500491-505491 GCA_963575745.1 Prorocentrum cordatum | reverse complement strand
GGCATGCGCTTGGAGATAAGCTTACTCCACAACATCCGGTACCTCATCGAGCACGGGAACCACTACGACATCAAGTGCAACCACCACCACCTACCGGGCTACACGGTCCGCCTCCCCCTCCCCACCTCCCCAACGTAACTCCTTACCCACTTGTCCACCCTATTCCCATACCCGCCCCCAGTATTTCCGCCCCTGACCCGAACGCGCTTCCAAGCGAGCACCCAGAGGTTGAACCGTTGTCACCAGGCAGAGCTGACTACGAGCCTCCTCCCGGGACCGCGCCAGCCCCGAGGGAGCCCGATGGTCCTAATCAGACTGGTGAGCCTTCTGACCCACCTCAACCATCAGGCGGGCTCCCAGCGCAGGCCGGACCTGCTCAGACCCCCGCCCCAGAGCCTCCACGGGTCGATCCCCAGAGCGAATTTGTCACTCCGCCTCCCTCCGCAAGACCTCCGCCTCCACGACGTGGCGACCACTCCCCGCACCCATTGCCCCCTGAAGAGCCCGCCATCCCAGACCTTCCGAGTCCCACCGAAGAACCCCCTGACGTGCTTCAACCGATGCCCACCCTTCCACCTGGACTACCCCCGCCCGACGATCCGACAAGAAGTGACGAGCGTCAACCCTCCCATGCACACGATGCCCAAACCCACGCACTGCCACCCCAACCACCAGCTCTTCCTACAGCATTGGGCCCACCACAACATGCGCAGCAAAATGGACCACTGGCAAGCGACGTTGGAGAAGTGCCATCCCAACTCGGGCGCGCTCTGGATGTATTGGGTCTTGGACCTCGGAGACCTCCGACTCCGGTTGCAGGTTGGCCTACGCCACCTGGCAGTCCAAGAGGTCATACCGACGCATACCAATCCGATGGTACTTTACCTTGCGACATGGGAGGTATGAGCGACATTGACGGCGATAGCGACGACGACGGGATTCAGATTGCAGGAATCCGTGATGGAAACACCTCTCCACTTGCGGATCAATATCCTGATCTGATGCCCACTGGGGATTCCCGCCAATTTGCATCGGAAATTGTACAATTGTTGGACGCATTGCCCAGCGGATGTGCAGATGAAAATGCGGTTTTATCTCAATGTCGACGACACCACTGGTCTACAGCTATGGTGCCTATCATCTGGTCCGCCGTCGCAGAGGACGCAACACATGCAATATTGGATTGGATTGAACATTTACTGTTGCTTTCTGGAGGCGCGTTCAGGGACATGACGTGTTCGGAAAATTTCAATGCGGCCCGTCTCCGAGAAGCCTACGACGCTTTGTACGAAGCGTTCCAAGCTTTGGGGATACACGGTCCAGAACAGCTTCTTGCTTGGTTACAAGCCGAAGGGTTCGATGTGACGGGGTTAATAATTGGAGAGAGTATTCCTAGGAACATGGAACAACACATATGGGACAAATGCATTCACTTGCAACCAGCTGCAGCACGATTCGACACCGCGTTTAAAGCTGCAGTGGTGATCTTGTTCCGGGATCCGAAGGTACGGCTCTACATCTCCAATTCGCTTCGAACTACACAGCTGCCCCGCGCACCGCCTCCTCTTCTTGTCCCTTCCGCAGATCAACCCAGCCAGCCAGGACAGCTCCCCAAATATCCCCACCTAATGCCTCAACAACAAGCTTGGTCATTTGTGAACAGACTACTGCGGCTACTTGACAGGCTTGCGCCAGGGGCAGATGATGAAGATGCGGTCGTGGATCTATGTCGTCAGCAACAATGGTCCTTTGCCCTATTACCGATCATCTGGGCAGCTGCGGGAGACGACGAAACCCACCCTATATTGGACTGGCTTGGGCGGACTATCACTCGATATGGCCCTAACCTTGCTACACCAAATGGGATGCTCACTCCAACGGCAATCCGAGATATGTTTATTGCACTCCGTGGAACGCTAAGGGTTATGGGCACTAACGACTACAATGGTGTTCACGAATGGTTGCGAAACGAAGGTTTCGATATGACGGGGAGGGATGTGGGAGGATACATGACAAAAGAGATGCAAGAACACATAATGTGTCGGGCTACAACGCACGAGCCTACGGTGGGTGGATTCGGATCGGCGTTTGTAGGTGGGTGTATCGTTCTATTCAGACTCCCGGAGATCAGATTCTATCTTTCGCATGCGCTACATGAGCGGATTGCTCATCGCACGCCGTCGCACCGACTTCTACCACCTCGACCCGCTGGCAACTTGCCAAGACATGCGCCCCCTCTCGATCTTCCCCGTGAAAGACGACGGCATCGACCCGCAGGAGTTGCACCATTGGTAGTGGGATGGGCACACATATCGGTCATCGACCTCGCAGTTGAGATACGCGCACCAATACGGACCATGCAGAAAATTCCGTGGTGCATACGGGCACAGTACCTGCGCATCTTAACAGAAGTTTTGGTGGCGGTGGATATGTCTTATACAACAGATAATTCCGATGGTCCCTCCCCTACCACAACATGGACCTTATTTATCCTCTTGCCCCGGCTCTTACTACACCATGCGAGTCGGGGTGGAGAAGCTGGGGAGAGAGAACTACGACAGCGCATTGCATGGTTTGACACTGGACGCTGGGACAGACTATTGGCTGCAGCACACAGTACGACGACACGACGTACAGCCAAGAAACCCACTCAAGACTCAGAAGCACTAAAACTCCAACAAGCACAAAAACTCGCGAAAATTGGGGAATTGAGCCACGCGGCGCGTGTGCTGTCGTCCTCGGGCTTGGCACCGGGAAACGACGCAACGCTTGGTGAACTCAAAAACCCATAACTACGACCAGAAATTCCGACAATACCTTTCCCGGATGGCTTCCGAGATTTTCAACCATCATCGCCACTCACTTTGGACAGAGACTTGTTCGGAGACGTCCTCCGGCAGACACGGCGCGGATTATCAGCAGGACTCTGGGGAGCACGATACGAACACTACAAAATCTGTCTTGAAGACGATACTGCTTTCGAGGCCCTTTGTGACGTAGCGGAACGGCTGGCTCAAGCACAAATTCCGAATACTATCCGTGATGCTCTACACTCGTCGTCCCTCGCAGCTCTCACCAAACCAAACAATCGGGTCAGGGGAATCTCAGCTGGAGATACATTTCGCCGATTGGTGGCGAAGACGCTTGCAAGACAATACGGCCAGAGTCTTCAAGCTGCTGTTTGGCCGCTAAATTTCGGACTATGCAATGCCAGCGGCACGGACGCAGCTGTTCACTACCTGCGGTATGTTACGGAGGCTTACCCACACAAGGTTATTATGAGCATCGGCGGGGTCGGAGCGTTCGATCATGTCAGTAGAGCCCGGATGTTCGAACAACTAATGGGCGACCAATCGTTGCATGGCTTGTTACCCTTCGTCAGACAATGGTACGGCATCCAATCTCAATTTCTGTGGCGGGATGACAATGGACATGCGCACACTATTTTGCAAGGAGACGGAGGGGGACAAGGGGATGCACTCATGCCAGCATTATTCTGTCCGGCATTGCATGCTGCATTATGCCGGATTCGCGATCATCTCCCACCAGGGGCAGAGATCTTTGCATATTTGGACGTCATTTATGTGGTGTGCGACCCAGACGAGATTACACCTATACTCCATGATGTCAAGGAGGAGTTGTTGCGAACATGTTGTATTGATGTCAACATGGGGAAGCTGGCAGTGTGGGGCCACACGGCCAGTGCATGTCCAGAAGCGCTTGCTGCTGAGGCTCCAGACGCTTGGCGGTCCGACAAACCACTGGAAGAGAGGGGCATTCGCGTGCTAGGAGCCCCGTTTGGTAGCCCTGAATACATCACTAGCTTTGGTGCTAAGCTAACTGCAGAACGGACGAAGCTGCTTACCTACATTACGAAGCTCTCCGATCTGCAAGTGGCTTGGTTACTATTGTACTATTGTGCTGTGCCCAGGCTCAACCATATCTTACGTAGCACACTACCCGAGTTGGTCCGCCCACTGGCAGAAACCCACGACGCAGATATCTTAACGACATTCCGGTCCATATTCGCTATTCCATCAGAAATGGCATGGGACGTGAGGTTACATGGGATACGTTACCACACTATGGTATTACAAACAACTCTGCCTTTGAGGCTGGCCGGGATGGGGCTACGGAGTGCAGTCCGCACGAGCACGGCGGCGTACTGGGGAAGCTGGGCAGACGTGATGCCGGAACTTATCCAAAGATTTTTTTCGGAAATGGGGAATCAAATACTGCATCGACTTACTATGCTCCACGCCACGGCACCTGATGAGACAATGGTGGGCCCGCTGTGTCTACGAAGTGCTGAACACGGAGGCCGGCTAAGTGAAACTTCGGGGTGGAAGGAAAGCCCTACGTGGGCTGCCTTAGCCTCGGGAGCACGTCCGCCCGAAATCCAATCTAACGAAGTGTCCCTCGGAGAACACCGACACGGATGGCAATGCCATGCGTCTGCACCGCTCGAACGTGCAGCTCATGCAAAACTACAGCAAGACTTGGCACCTGCGGGGGCGCGGCGGAATGCTGTATCCACTGGGAAGGCCCGTTTACATTCGTGCATGGGTGCGTTTGCGTCGTTTTGGCTCCTCGTATGTCCAACTACACAGGGGCTAACTCTTGCAAACGATCTGCTACAATGCGCTGTGCGACGACGGCTGGGTGTGGCATGTATGATCGATGGGCCAGATCCACACGGGCATGCTCGGCTGGCAGTTGCGACGGAAGGACGCACATTTTCACGACATAAAGAAATGATAGCGGCATGGCGGCAGATATTCCAGGAAGCGGGAGGGAGCGTTCCAGATAGGAATGTCGAGCGGCTACTCGTGCGCACTAACATCCCAGTACCTCCCGAAGACCTTCGGCGGCTTGATTTGGTCATTCCAGGGCTGAATGTTCATCGGGGGCTCCCGCTATTTGGTGATGTGACGATCGTCAGCCCTATTTCACGGAATGGGCAACCCAGATCTGGGACGAGCAATCGCGGGGGAGCATTA
>CAUYUJ010014849.1:487991-495491 GCA_963575745.1 Prorocentrum cordatum | reverse complement strand
GCATTCAAAATGTGGCCCGGGAGTGGAGTTCTGGGAACTCGAAGAACACGAAGTGGCCTACAGCTGGCTCCGGGCATTCAAAATCATGCCCAGGAATGGAATTCTAGGAACTCGAAGAACACGAAGTGGCCTACAGTTTAAAACAGGGCTAGGATCGGGATATATCGCTCCAGAGCGTTCCGGAGCGCTCGCAGAGCGTTCGGGAACGCTCTGGAGCGGCCGCGGCGCCAAATACATCCTCCAAACCTGCCGATTCTCAGAGATTTCGAGTTATCCCGATCAGATTTTTTCCCGATCTTCGCGTCGTTTGACAGTTGGCTCAAAATCATGCCCAGGAATGGAGTTCTGCGAACTCGAAGACCACGAAGTGCGTTACGGTTGGCTAAAAAAGGAGTCCCCAGTTTCCCGGGGCACCCTGTCCGGATCCCGCCCAGACCCCCCTCGGGAGTCATGATGCTCTCTTTTGACACTACTAGAAACCTATCAGTCTTCGCTGTTAGGTAAAAAACAGGGTGCGAGCGTCGAGGGGGGCACTTTGATAAGGAAAAAACTATCTGCACCGGTGGGGGGGGTTGAACAAGTAGTATTCTTCAGAAGTGAAAGTTCAACAACAACAACAACAACAACAACAATAAACATCAACAACAACAACAACAACAACAACAACACCAACAACAACAGCAACAACAACAGCAACAACAACAGCAACAACAACAGCAACAACAACAACAACAGCAACAACAGCAACAACAGCAACAACAGCAACAACAACAACAACAGCAACAACAGCAACAACAGCAACAACAACAACAACAACAACAACAACCTCAACAATTTTAAGGCTGTGCGCTCTTATTTGCCCGCGAGTCATTCAACACGTATACCCTACACACTCGATGCCCGCCCTCTTCGTCTTCGATCACACCCCTTTCGGGGGGATTATTTCTCTTTGCTGCGGCCGGCGGGCTTAGACGTACGGGCAAACCGGCACGGGCGGACAATCCTTCGGGGGCGTACATCTCTCTCCCCGCCATTGGAATTGGCGCGGGCCCTGCAAGAGGAGGAGGGGAAGAACGAGGGAGAGTGGGAGGAAGGGGAGGGGGAAGGACGAAGGAAGAGAGAAGATACCACGTTGTGAAGGCGTCCTTGGCGCGCGCGTGGGTCCTGAGCGCCGAAACGCAATTCCAGAATAATTTGCGAGGACGTCGCACGCGAGAGCGCAGTCCTGAGTACATTGTGAAGAAATCTCAAACGGAAGCGGGGGCCCTGACTAAGTTGCGAGGAAGTCTCAAGCGGGAGCGCCGTTCCCGAGCAAATTGCACGGAAGTCTCAGGCGGGAACGGGGGTCCTCACCAAATTGTGAGGAAGTCTTAAGCGGGAGCGCCGTTCCTGAGTCAATTGCGCGGAAATGTCAAGCAGGAGCGGGGGTCCTGAGTAAAATTCGAAGAAGTCTCAGGCGGGAGCGCCGTTCCCACGTAAATTGCACGGAAGTCTCAGGCGGGAGCGGGGGTCTTGATTACATTGCGAGGAAGTCTTAGACGGGAGCGCCTTTCCTGAGTAAATTGCGCGGAAGTCTCAGGCGGGAGCGGGGGTCCTGAGTAAAAATCATGGAAGTCTCAGGCGGGAGCCGTTGTTGTTGTAGCCCGGGGGGCAGGGGCAGAGTTTGAGCAGGAAGACTTTCCTTGAGAAAAACAAGGTGCGAGCCCCGGGGGTGGCACTTCAATCGAAAAAAATCAATGTGCACCGGTGGGGGGGATCAACAATAATTATTCTTCAAGAATGAGAGTTCAACAACAACAACAACAACAACAACAACAACAACAACAACAACAACAACAACAACAACAACAACAACAACAACAATTACTAGCACGTGGGGACACTCCGTTCTCACCAGTGCCAGGGTTTTCATAGGAGGCGGGCAATACCCCCACTTTGTGGGGGGGCCGGTTCAAGCTCTACCAAATTTCCAAACGACTCTTCGCCACCACCCACACCCAGCTTCCCGCCCTATGACGTTCGGACACTTCACTTCGTGGCATGCGGACGACCGTGGCTACTATTCAGGGCCCCGCGGCCGACGACGACGGCGTGCGCGCGCGAAGAAAAAACGAATGTGTCCCGCATGGTATTATTTGACAGGGATGATGGCCCTGGCAGGTGCGCAACCGTTGTCGCAGAAGTTCGAAAAAGTTGCTCGCAAAAGCCCGTTTGACAGAAATGTTTAAAAAGTGTTGGGTTTCCTACGAATCCGCAAGAGCGCGCGGGATGAGATTTTGACATTTTTGTTGAAAAACCATTGGTTTTTTGATGTTTTTATGTTAAAATCGCTGCGAACACTAAGGTTTTGGAAGGATTTCGTCTTGCGCGCGCGAATGTCCACTTTACCTTATTTTTTGCAAGGGATTCTTGAAATTTGATTATATTAGAACAAGAAATGTCATTTTCTATTGTTTTTTGCAAGGGAAAGCGGATTACAACAAAACAACCGGATCCTGTACACACCCTCTTTTCTGAGGCTTCCTCACGAAAATGATGAAAATGTAGCTGCGGCCTAGGCGGCGCAGGGGGGGCGCGCACCAGGGGGCCCAACAATAATTATTCTTTAGAATAAATAATGTTCAACAACAACAACAACAACAACAACAGCAGCAGCAGCAGCAGCAGCAGCAGCAGCAGCAGCAGCAGCAGCAGCAACAACAACAACAACAACAACAACAACAACGCGCTCAACTTCTGCAGTTGGAAAACGAAGATCGGCACTTGCGAGACATGCGCTCTGGCTCTGCTGAACGAGACTGGGGGGTGGGGGGCACAGCACTGGGATCTCGCGGTGCCCGCCCCAGGTCAAGCAGCTCCTGTGGTGGGCAGTCCCTGTGGGGGCTCCGGTGGAGCTTCTGATGGGCCACGGAGCGTTTTACTGGGTGGGGGGAACGCACGGAGGAGGGGGAGGGGGGGGGAGGGGGAAGAAGGGAGGGGAGAGGAACGCGGGGATCGTCTCGTCAAAACAAGGACACAACACCACATGATAGGGGAGGGGGGGGGGGCGTAGTGCCCCATAGGGTCCACGGGCGACCCCCGAGTCAGTGTAGCGTTTAGCCAAGGGCCAAGGGAGGGGTTCCGACAAAAAATCTACTGGCAAGGCGAACCTGCGTCCTTTCAAGCCCTGTACCGTGCCAAAGCTTCCTTTCGCCGAGGGCCCGGACGGAGTCAAGAGTAGCATGTCGACGCAAACCGGGCGGCCCGAACGCGAACGGCATGATGAGAACTGGGCTGCTGTCGGTGGCAGGCTTACCTCCCTGAGCATGGCCAGAGACGACCCCCCTTCCTCACCACTTGGCTGCGATACTTTGCGCTCGTGTTGCAGGGTGCCCGTTAGCAAAGCCCCAACGACTATATCGACGCTGTGAGGCAGCACCTGGCTTCCTCCGATGGAACGACTGCAAGCCCCGCCAACAGAGCCAACCAGATTGAACTTCGCCCCTCCGCCGCCGGAAAGCGCGCGGTGAAGGACTCCCCCGCGAAACCGGCAAGTCGCAGGGAGACGCTAGCCTCGCCAGCCAGCTTCCTGAGGAGCTTGGCTAGCCATACTAGACAATAGAGTGGCTTTGGCAGGCGAAGCACGCGGGCGCCAGGGCGGTCTGACGAGTTTCCAATCGCGCCAGGCCGACTGAAGCCGCCTCCAAACCTTTTGCGGCAAGGCGGCGTTACCAGCCGCACTGGGCGACAATGAGATTGCTCGCCACTCGCAATGTGGGACACGGAGGAAGTGCCGACACCAAAGGTATTGCAACGCGTTGAGCGCTGAGGCTGCGCCTGGTGCCACAATCCAGAAAGAAGACGCTGTACAGAACCAGCTGGCCCCCGCCGCGTTCACGTCTGGCCTGCCGCCACGCACGACGGAAAGCCAGCCGTTTCGGCGCCCTGCATGAGCTCAAGATATTGGTTGCGACCGAGGGCCGCCACGCGGGCCAGGCGCGGGGCGAAGGGCAACGCGGCACCGAGCAACACGCCAAGCAGGGTGCGCGGCCCTACTTGGGCGCGCACGGCCGAAACAATGTGCTCCTCCCACCGATCGAATCGTAGGTTTTTCCGCTCCATGGTCCAGGGCGGCCCCAGCACGGCGGCAGTAGCAATCAAAAACCGACTCGGGCAAGTCGGCCGCCACCCGAAGCGCTACGCACAAGCTTGGGCATGGGGCGGTGAAATCGTCGACGTCGAAACTACCGCCTGGATTGCTAGAACACATCGATTGGTGCCCACGCTGGCAACAAAAATATCCGGGCGAAGGGCGCAACCATGTGTAATCCCACCAGCCCTCTGGGCGTCGGTGGTTTAGAGCGTTTCCTCTTCCACCCCTCCTTCTTCCCCTTCGGGGAGGGGTTTACCCCCCCCCCTACCCCCTCCCCACTGACCTGGACAGGGTGGGCCGCGGGTAGTTGGAGCGTCCAAGACGGCTCCAAGAGGGCCTCAGGGAGCTCAAGATGACCTCCAAGATGGCTCAAGATAGCGCGAGATGCCTCAAGATGGTCCCCATGATGTTCCAAGACGCTCCAAGAACTCCCCAAGACGGTTCCAAGTGCCCACAAGAGCATCATTAGGATGCATCCAAGAAGCCCAAATGCTTCAAACCCTGGGGAAAATCAATGTTTTTGGTGTTCTCACTTTTTCGCTTGCGATGCACATCCGACGCGTCAAGATGGCTCCAAGATGGCTCAAGATAGCTCCAAGAGGGGCCCAAGAGAGCCTCAGGATGGCTCCAAGAGCGGCCACGAGCGCTCCAAGAGCGATCCAAGAGGGGTCCAGGACGCGATTGTTGGAGCTCCTGGGGGGGGGCTGTAATTAGGGAACCCCACTTCCTTGGCCGATGTCCTCCAAAATCCCACCAGCCCTCTGGGCGTCGGTGGTTTAGGGCGTTTCCTCTTCCACCCCTCCCTCTTCCCCTTCGGGGAGGGGTTTACCCCTCCCCCTACCCCCTCCCCACTGACCTGGACAGGAGGGGCGGGGAGCGGTCAGAGCGTCCAAAACGGCCTCGGCGAGGAAGCCAAAATCATTGATTTTACTATGGTTTTGGCCCCATGTTGGCCTTCTGAGGGGGCAGCGCTAATTAGAGCTCCCCTCTTCTTTGATAGATTTCCTCCACGATGGCCGCAAGAGGCCCCCAGGATGCCCCAAGAGGCCGCAGGATGGCCCCAAGATGGCCCCAAGAGGCCCCCCAAGAGGCCCCCAGGAGGCCCCCAAGAGACCACCAAGAGGCCCCAAGAGACCCCCCAGAGGCACCCAAGGGGCAACGATGGCCCCAAGAAGCGCCCAGGAGGTCCCCACAGGCCTCAAGATGGCCCCAGGCCCCAAGAGGCCCCCAGGAGGCCCCAAAGAGGATCCTGAACGGCCCACAGAGGACCCCCCGGGGCACCCAAGACGCCGAAAAGCTCCTCAGGACGACCCTCTACTCGCCTGGGCGTCGTTTCTGGACGGGCTGGTGGGGATACGCGAAGCGTCTAGAATTGTAAATGCCACGTTATGGTTACCGCTATCGGTGGAGCTCTCTGTGAGGCTACGTGATGCGTGAGGGGTGTGCCGTAATGGTATTGCGGAGCGCGAGCTGTGTCATTATGGCTTTCGGTGTAACTCCCCATGTGACAATGCAGCGTGTGAGGGGTGCGTCGAAATTGCAGAGGTTCGCACGCGAACGTCGCGAACGAAGCCTTCGGTGCAAGCGGCCGCGGCCACTGCAGCCTTCAGCGGAGCTCCCTATGGGCCTGGGAACGTGCACTGGGCAAGGGGGAAACATGCGGCCCCGGCCAATGGGGCCTTCGGCAGAGCTCCCTATGGGGTACGAGACGTTTTGTTGCATGGGCGAGATGCATGCGGCCGCTGCCATTGCTGCCTCAAGGCGCAAGGACACATATTACTATGTGTCATAGACGCATGTGGACCCATCGAAATGCATGATGGATGTGCCGAAAATGCGCAATGAGAAACTTATGGACCCTCCCACGGGGACCTCTGGTGGGGCCCCCCGTGAGGCATGTGAATGTTTCAGGAGCGTGCTCGAACAAGACGGAGAGGCGCATGTGGACCCTGCCACTGGTGCTGCGGTAAAGCCCCCGATGGGCTACGAAACGCCGCGCTGTGTGGAAGCATGTGGATCGGGGCCGTCGGCGGACCCCCCCCCTACGGGCCACACGTGGACTCTGCCACTTGGGCCTTCGGTGGAGCTCCCTTTGGACTACTGTGCGGGGTTGGGGAGACGCATGTGGACCCTGCCAGTGGGGCCCTCGGTGCAGCTCCCACATGGGCCACGACACTCTGCGCTGGGTGGGGTAGAAACATGTGGACCCTGCCACTTAAGCTTTCTTGGGCCGAAACCTTTGAACATCGAAATGACCTCGAAGCCATGGCCCAGGGCATGGTCCCCTGCTCTATGTGCCTGCGGTGCAAGCGTGCACCACGAGGCTGTGAACACTATGGAGCTCAATCACAACAAAACGACCGTGCGCACAAGTCAAGCATGCATCACAGCGCTGGCAACAGCGAGCGCTGCGCACGGAGCTGTTTTGCAGAACGGGGCAGCAAAGTGTTGGTGGAGCACCGCAAGTGCGCGAGCGTAGCGTTGCCTCGCGGGTGCCATGACATGCCTGGTAGTACCACAGCATGCTTGTATGAACACCACAGCAATCTGCGAGCGCTGCAAGGCGCGACGCTATGATCTGCGGGGGGCGGGGGCGGTCACGCCCGTGGTCGCCCATGAACCAACGCGAAACAACGGGAGGCAACGGAAGACAATGGGAGACATCTGGAGCCAACGGCAATCAATGGAAGACAAAGATAACGGAAGTCAGCGGACGACAAAGGGAGACGATGAGGCGGGGAAGAAGGTGCAGGGCAATCTGGTAGGGCCCCTGTGTTCTAATAATGCTCCCCTCCTAAGTCGCCCTTCCCGCTTGCATCGCGCCCCCTCTCCCGAGGCAGCGGTACCTTTCAACAAGAGACGATTGAACCGCGCTCCCGAGACCACGATCCCTCTCAAAACACGAGGGGTGTGCATCCTGAGCTTCCGAGACGGCCGACGCAGGCAACCAAGGACACCAAGATGACCCAAGATGCCTCGCGGACGGCCCAAGATGGGCCCAATAGGGCATCAAGACTGCCAAATATGCATCCGAGAGAGCATTTCAAGGGCCACAAGAGGACCTCCAACAGGGCCCGAAGAAGCCACACTAACCCCACGAGCCCTTCGGGCTAAGGTTGTCTAACGATATCGTCCCTTCCTATTCCAAACATCTACTCCTTTCCCTGCGGTGTACAACCTCACCTGGCTGCTTGGCACAAGAACTCGGACATTCAGCAGTGGTCCTGCTCGACCCACAGACGTAGACCAACAAATCCTGGAGGCGACGCTGACGATAGGGAGTCGCCAGCACGGTTGCGCCCAGGTGTCGACATGAGCCCGCGGATTTCAGGCCAGACTGTTGAGCCGAGAGTGGGACCGAACAGAAC
>CAUYUJ010014849.1:462991-482991 GCA_963575745.1 Prorocentrum cordatum | reverse complement strand
TGGGTGGGGGAACCGCATGCCGGCACCCACTGGGGCCTTCGGTGGACCTCTTTATGGGGCAACGAAGCGCTGCCCTGGGCGGGGGAACGTCATGCGGGCACCCACACTGGGGCCTCGGTGGAGCTCCCTATGGGGCCACGAAGCGCTGCCCAGGGTGGGGGAACCGCATGCGGGCACCCCCACTGGGGCCTTCGGTGGAACTCCTTATGGGGCTACGAAGCGCTGCCCTGGGTGGGGGCACCGCATGCGGGCACCCCCACTGAGGCCGTCGGTGGAGCTCCTTATGGGGCTACGAAGCGCTGCCCTGGGCTGGGGAGCCGCATGCGGGCACGCCTTGGGTGGAGCTCCCTATGGGGCCACGAAGCGCTGCCCTGGGTTGGGGGGCCGCATGCGGTCACCCACACTGGGGCCTTCGGTGGAACTCCCTATGGGTTAGATCCGCAATCATGGAGACTTGGGACGTCGTCGCCGAATCGATTTAGTGTTGATTAGTGTCGGATAGTGCCCTATAGTGCCCAATCGTGTCCTTCAGCGCCCTCTAGTACCGAGCCCGCGAAACGCACATAAACCCCCGCGAAGCGCCCACAGGCTCCGCATGGCGGTCTGACGAGAGGCCCCGGAGAACCCCGAACGCACCGCGAAGAAGCCCCCGAGAAGATTCCCAAGAGTCCCCGAGAAGCTTCCCAGAGATGCCCGCTGTCCACGACCCAAGTGGGGCGGCGGCGGATCTGGCCGAAGGCTACGAGAAATAAATTGCGGAGAGCCCGAGAGGCATGACAGTCGACCCAAAGGGGCCGACAGCGCGGCGTAGGCCAATTAATATCATCGACAGAAAACGCGGGAGTACCCGGGCCCGCCGGGCCCGCCGCCGACGCGGCGATCCCCCCCGCGCCCGCGCCCTGCCAGAGGACTGAGCCGAAGCGGCGAGGAAGACGGTAAGGAGATGGAGAGGAAGGAACTCTCCCGGGGCGCCCTGGAAGCGGAGGCTCAATGAGGAAGCGAACGCGGACGACGACTGGAGGGGCGGGGGCATCCCGCCCAAGGGTTGCCATGGGCGCCCTGCCAATCCCGCATCCTCGCGCGGTTCAAGCGCATGCAGGCATGCACGGGCACCTCGCGGGTCCAGGAAGGACGCAAGGGCGCAGAAACAGACGGTGGCGATGAATTGCAGGCACATGCGCCAGGGCGATATGCGACGAGTCCTGTTTTCGCGCGCCTCCCGCGGTCGGCTGCTGCCCTCCCTTGCGCCGAGCGTTCCGAACGTGGCTTGGACAGCTGGGACAGCGTAACTTTCTGGCGTTTCTCGGGCGGCTCGGGCTTGGATGCGGCCGGGCTAGCCGCGGCCGGGCTAGCCGCGGCCAGGCTGCGCTGACCCGCCGGCGGGCACGAGAGGGCGCCTTCGCGCGCGTCACTCTGGATGTGCTCCACGTTCACTTTCTGGAAAGTGCGGAACTCGCCGTTCCCCCCGTCGGCCTCGGGCATCCACGCTTCCACCCTCTGGGCCCACGTGTTCTCCACCGTGCCTGTCTTCCCGTTAAAACTCCTTTTTCCGCATCACGATCCTTACCTGGCCCCCCTTCTTGAAGTCCCGGGCGGCGGGCGAGGCGCCCGAAGGCGCAGTGGGCTTCCCGGGCTGCCCTGGCGCGGTCGCGCCAGGCACCTGCGCCGCCGCGGCTGGCTCGCTCTTCGCGGCCGGCTGGGCCATCTCGGCATCTGCGGACTGCTCACCCTGCCCTGTGACCGCCGCGGCCGGGTCGGCCGCCTCGGGCTTCGCGGGCGGCGCGGCCTGCGCCGCGGGCTGCGAAGGCTCCTGGACAGCCGCGGGGCCCGCGGGCTCCTCGGCAGCCGCGGGCTCCACGGGCTCCGCGGGCTTCGGGGCCGCATTCCTCTTGTGGACCTCAATCGCCACCGCGTCGTGCACGGGGGCTCGGTGGCCGTCGACGCACGCCTTCGCCGCCGCCGCAACCTCGGGCCACCGGAGAATCGCGGCGGCAACGGGCGGGCACAGGAGGGCGCGGGTGGCCGCGGATGCCTCTCGCACCGCCCCCCTACGCCCCCCTGCGCCCCCCTGCGCCCCCGACGCCCGCGGCAGGGGGCGTAGGGGGGCGTGGGGGGGCGCTGGGGCCCTTCGCGCCGCTCGGATTCCCCCGCCAACCTGCTCTTCGCCCAGGGCCCCGACGACGCCGCCGATGTCGCCGCCGCAGCCAGGCCCGCCGGTCGCGCCCAGCTTCGCCGCGCACACCTCCCCGAACAGCGCGGAGAGCTCCCGCGGGATCTTGTCGCGCACATGGAACAGGGACCGCGCGATGGCATTGGCGTTCCTCGGGGCGGACTCCGCGACGGCAGCGTGGGCGTCCTGGAGGCCCGCGAACTTGTCGCGCGGCATCCCCTTGTAGACAGTCTCCTTCGAATACAGCTGGTCTGCTTTCAGCAGCGGTGACGCGGGCCCCCACTCACGGTACATGCCCACACGCCCGTCCTCGGCGTGCAAGTACCTCGCCTTCGTCGCGTCCGAGGCGGGCCCCCACATGGTGCTCATCAAAGACATCTCCGCCGTTTTCTCCGCCCCTTCCATATATGCCCCCAGCCTCTCCAAGCGAACGCTGTCCCCTGACTTGTGGTCCTCGCGCAACACCTTCAACTGCCAGGCCTCGCGCGACGTCTGGAACGCGTTGCAGAGCGGCGATTCGTGGAGCACGCTGAGCTCGGACGGCTTCAAGTCCTCCTTCGGCAACGCCTTGGTGGACTGGGGTCCCTGCGCGGCCATCGCTTCCACGACCTTCCACATGCTGGCCTTCGCGAAGATGTCCGTCTGTTTTTTTCCCGAACTCCTGGAGGGGCTTCAAGATGGCCGCCATGTGCTCCAAAGCGGTGGCATGCTGCAAGAGCTCCTCCGAGAACCACCTGATGAAGCCGCGCACGTCTGCCTTTGCATCGTCGCCCTCCGACTTTTTCAAGTGCTTCGTCGCCAGGGAACAGAAACTTTTGAGCCACGTCACCACCGTCGCCTTGTCGGGATTCCCATGCACGTAGATCTCCTTCTTCAAGCTGGTCTGCACGTTCTCCGCCGAGATCTCCAGTTGGCTTTCGATGTCCTCCGGGTTGCTCTCGGAGCTTTTCAGGAACCTCAGCTTCCTTCGCCCCGCAGTGGCCCCAATCTTGCCCTCCGCAGCCGCTGCGTCTACTGGAGTCGCTCCAGCAGTTGAAGCCTCCGGCGCTGGCTTCGAGGAGGCGGCCTCGTCGCGTAAAGCCAACGCGCCACTGGCTGGCTCCCCGCTCGCCCCGTGAGCCCGTTTGAAAGCCACTGCGTCCGCGTTGGGCCCGAGGAGGTTCACCATGACCCGCTCGTCGTACAGCGCTTCGTTCTGAGGGTCGAAACCTGGCGGCTGTTCTTTACACCCCGAAGTGTCGATCACGTACTGGGAATATTCTGCCGGAGTGTCTGGCACGTTGGCTTTCGGGACGCACCAGGCCGACGACGTCCGGCTCATCTCCACCGTAGAGTACGTCTTCCACATCGCAAACTGCTCTGGGGTCACCCGCAGTTCCCTCAGGCCACGCCGCAGAAGACCCGCACTGATGTCCTTCACGGCCAAGACAAGCCTCTGGTTATCCTCCGTGTGGGGCTGCCTCAGGTTGTCCAGGGTGCGCCCTGCTGCCCGCATGTTCGATGGTGTGAGCTCCACCTTCTTCTTGGCCGCGTCCAGCTGCTCCTTGGTCACCTCTGCCTGGCCATCCTTCTTCCCCTTCTTGGGCATGCTTGCGGCGCGGGGTAGCCGGCCGCCAGGCAGCTTGTGGTCGGGAGTTTGCCGAGTGCGCTAGTAATCCTTGCGCCAGAATGGCGAACGTGCGGAGTCTCATGTGGCTCGCTTGGGCATGGCCTGGGGCCAACTGCAAAAAGGCTGGGGAAAGAGGGGGCTACCGCCACCTTGCCTGGGTTGTGGGTCGAAGGGCTCTTGGATGCACATTCGGGCCTATTGGGAATCCTCTGGGAATGTCTAGGAAGCAATTTTGAAGCCTCTGGGGCCTCAAAAGGGCCGTTTGGGGGCCAACAGTGGGCCCCGCGGCGACGGGGCTGTGAGTATGAGGCTTGTGCGGTGTTCGCTGGGATCTCTCGGGAGGCCCCTTGCGGGCCTCTTCGGCCTTTTGGGTCCTCCTGGGGCCTCTTTTGGACCTCTTGGGGGCTTCTGGGGGCATATTGGGGGCCTCTTGGGGCCTCTTGGGGGCCTATTGAGGCCTCGTGGGAGCTTCTTAGGGCGGAAGGCTAGGATTTTCGGTTCGGCCCCCCCCTCTTGGGCCCCTCTTGGGGCCGTCTTGGGGCCCTCTTGGGCTGTCTTGGGGGCCTCTTGGGCCGTCTTGGCGCCCTCTTGGGCCGTCTTGGGCGCCTCTTGGGAGCCTCTCGGGCCATCTTGGGGCGGTCTTTGGGGCCTCTTGGACCGTCTGCAGAGCCGTAATGTTGAAAAACAGTATATGCATGTATATGCTAAACATGTATGTTTTCCTTTGGAAAATCAATGATTTTGGCGTCTGGGGGCCCTCTTCTGAAGGCTCTTGGAGGCTTCTTGGGGTGTCTTGGCGGCCTCTTGGGCCGCGTTGGGGTCATCTTCGGCGTCTCGGAGCGATGTTTGGGCGTCTCGGGGGCATCTTGGCTCGTCTTGGGGGCCTCTCGGGAGCCTCTTGGGCTGTCTGGAAGCCCTCGTGGGTGTTCTTGGGGCCGAAAACGGGCCCCGGGCCCCCCGGGGGAAAAATCTGTTATTGCGGGGGGGGGGGGGGGGAGGGGGATTTGGAAAAGTGGGCCGCCCCCGGGCCCGGGGGGGCGGGCGCCAGGTATATTATATATGTCAATGCCGGCAAGCACGTCGGCAAAGAAGATCGCCCAAAGCACGCAGCTGGGCCTTGCCCGATGCGTATCGATGCATCCCACGTGGCAGCGCGTATGACCGAACAGGACACATTACATCTTACTTGGCAATATCTCTCTCTCTCTCTCTCTCTCTCTCTCTCTCTCTCTCTCTCTCTCTTGCACAAACGCATAAAACATGCCAGATCGTCCAGCGCGTAATTCTTATCTCTCAAGGAACAAGCGGGCCGGCACGTGAAATCGGCCTTCAAGTCGCCGAAAACAGCTTTGCAAGCAGCCTTGGGCCCGAGGCCCATAGTAGAGAGGAGCCCCCAGCAAGTGAGCGAGTCGGCAGCGGGCATGCCCGGGCCGAATCTAATGCAACGAAGGAGGCGAATGGAGTTATAGCTCCCGCTTTTGCCAGTGTATACGCCCATCCAGAAATCTTGCAGGCGTTGCATTGCTGGTCCGTAGTAGAAATGCCCGACGCCGTCGAGATAAGAACGCAATGCCCTAGCTGCTTTGCACCAGCTGCCTGAGAGTGTGTCATCGCATAGACGAGGCCATAGCACATCTGTATCCAGCGCAGAAACCCAGTTCATGGGATTCTCTGTGCAAATCTTGGTCGCCTTCGTGGGCTAATGGCCCTCAAGACGGCGGAAATCCACGTTCAGCAACTTAGCGATCTCCGGCGCGATGACGTCGTCGCCGTACAAACGCCGCAGCCCATAGTCGGGCCGCTGGTCATCGGGCAGTGCGGCGCGCTCGAAAACCTCGAAGCCCCTAACGATGTGGCCCCGCAATTGCATGCCGAAGTGGTCGGCGCAAGGCGGCGTGAGATACTTGAACAGCCGGACTGCGTTGCAGCGCAGACGATGCGAGCGCGCGGGGTTCCGAAGTCTCTGGCGGCATATAGCAAACTGAACTGCCAAGTTCACAATTGTGAGACGCACGCCGGTATAAAATCAGCCTGTGCGTGATGCGATTGGCCAGCTCGAAATCCTGCATAAAGAAAAGAGCCGCGATCCGCATCGCTGCCTCGTTGGCGAAAGCAGCGTCCGCGGTGCGCAGGTGCACGAAGCGAACCTGCCGACCACCGAGGAGCACCGCCGAATCTCGGAGGAGCGCCGACACAGCGGCAGACACGACCCGCATCACACTGGTCGCAATGCTCGCAGCCGATTTGTTTTCCAAAGCATGAAGGCCCGTAAACCACAGATGCGTTTCGCCCGCACGGACGAGCTCCGGCTTCGTGACATGCGCAACGCGGTGCGCGGGAGCGCCATGTGCCCGTCCCACAGCTGCGCCGCAGACTGAGAACGGAGACGCAAATCTGCACCATCGTGCGCATGGACCAAGTACACAGTTGGGAGCGCATGGCCCGCAGGGGGAGCCTCGGCGATCGCACCAGCCATCCGCTTGGCCATAGCGTCGCCCAGCATGTCCTTCAATATCTCGGCCCGAGCGTCGCGGGCCCCCCCGACCTGCGAAGCGCTGATCGATGAATTCTCTTCCACAGTGAACTGCCGACAAACATCAGCCAACACCTCGGCTGACATGTAAGCATCGGCCAGCATCGTGCGCACGCGCCAAACGTTGGCCACCCTGTTGGCCAGCCCCCGCGCTGGATTCTCATTGGTGGCCTTCTCCTTGGCCTCGCGCTCATCCCTTTGCAGGTCTCTGACTTTGCGTTTCAATCGCTCTGGCGGCGCCCGCTCTGAAACACCGCGGCGGCGAGGCTTCGGGGGGCGCCGCCCCGCTGCCTCCATATCGAAAGCTCCATCCAAAGCGCTCTGCAATTCTTCGCATGCCTGGGCGACCTCAGGGAAACCTCGATTGCGTTCAAGCTCAACAGAGAAAGCCGCCGCCTGAGCGCGCAAGTGTTTCGCTTGCAATGCCGAGCTCATGGACGCGACCCGGAACTTGAACCTCGGCGAATCTCGAGCCAAAAAGGCGCACGGAAGACGCGGGTTGCACAAGACATCGGCACGGCGCTGGCGCCCGTAGGGGGGCGCAGGGGGAGCGCTCGAACGTTGCCAGAGGGGCGCGCGAGGAGCACGCGGGGGGGCGCCGCAGACCGCATGTCGCACGGGCCTGGATTCTGCAGAAGTCAGCCCCATTTTTTGAAAACGATATGCCCTCCATCTGTGCACCCGTTGCATTTGTTCTAGCGTTCGGTTTTGATTTATGAGGCAGTCTCAAGCGAGCGCCCATGCGTGGAAAACGGAGGAGCCGCCCTCCATCCTTGTATCTGCTGCAAGCTGTTAAGACGAATGCGCGCTGCACTTGGAGCTGGGGGGCGTAGGGGGCCGTAGGGGGGCGTCGGGGGGTCGCGACAGATGCTCGGGGGGCCGTAGGGGGGCGTAGAGCGCAGGGGGCCGCAGGGGGGCGCATGGGAGCAGCGGGGGGGAGGGGGGGGGGGAGGGGGTCGCAACTGTGGGAGCGCAAGGAAGCGTCGCCTCCTGATTTGCAGCACGCATGGGGTCTTGAAAAAGTTGACCCAGGCCAACTCCGCCAGAAGACGCACGGGCAGGGGGCGGGGAAGGCGGGGTAACGAGTGGATGGGGGGGAGGGCGCGGGGAAGGGAGGAGGGGGGAGGTTTGTCAGCACACTAGCCAACGCTATCGCACACTAGCCGCAGAAAAAGACAAGTTACGGCGCCGAGGCAAGTCTCCATGCTAGCGAGCCTAATATGGGGCTATGAAACGCTGCCGTGGGTGGGGGGGCCGCATGCGGGCACCCCCACTGGGGCCTTCGGTGGAGCTCCTTATGGGGCTACGAAACGCTGCCCTGGGTTGGGGAACCGCATGCGGGCACCCACTGGGGCCTTCGGTGGAACTCCCTATGGGGCAACGAAACGCTGCCCTGGGTGGGGGGACCTCATGCGGGCACCCACGCAGGGGTATTCGGTGGAGCTATGGAACCACGAAACGCTGCCTTGGATAGGGGGGGGGGGGGGGGGGGGGGGGCGCGCCTGCGAACACCCCCACTGGAGCCTTCGGTGGAGCTCCTTACGCAGCCACGAAGCGCTGCCCTGGGTGGGGGAACCGCATGCTGGCACCCCCACTGGGGCTTTCGGTGGAGCTCACTATGGGGCTACAGCGCGTTGCCCTGGGTGGGTGGGTGGGGGGGTGGGTGGGGTGGTTGTGGTGGTGGTGGTGGTGGTGGTAGAGGGGGGGGGGGGGGGGGGGGGGGGGGAGGGGGGTGCGCATGCGGGCACCCACTGGGGCCTTCGGCGGAGCTCCCTATAGCAACGAAGCGCTGCCCTGGGTGGGGGAACTTCATGCGGGCACCTACACTGGACTGGGGCCTTCGGTGGAGCTCCCTATGGGGCCACGAAGCGCTGCCCTGGGTGGGGGGACCTCATGCGGGCACCCCCACTGGGGCCTTCGGTGGAGCTCCGTATGGAGCCACGAAGCGCTGCCCTGGGTGGGGGAACCGCATGCGGGCACCCCCGCTGGGGCCGTCGGTGGAGCTCCCCATGGGGCGACGAAGCGCTGCCTTGGGTGGGGGAACCGCATGCGGGCACCCCCACTGGGGCCTTCGGTGGAGCTCCCTATGGGGCCACGAAGCGCTGTCCTGGGTTGGGGGACCGCATGCGGTCACCCCCACTGGGGCCTTCGGTGGAACCTCCTTATGGGGCTATGAGACGCTGCCCTGGGTGGGGGAACCGCACGCTGGCACCCACCCACGGCCTTCGGTGTAGTTCCCTATGGGGCCACGAAGCGCTGCCCTGGGTGGGGGAACCGTATGCGGGCACCCCCGCTGGGGCCTTCGGTGGAACTCACTATGGGGCTGCGAAGCGCTGCCCTGGGTGGGGGAACCGCATGCGGGCCCCCCCCACGGGGGCCTTCGGTGGGGCCCCCTATGGGGCAACGAAGCGCTGCCAAGGGTGGGGGGGGCCGCATGCGGGCACCCCCACTGGAGCCTTCGGTGGAGCTCCCATATGAAGCCACGAAGCGCTGCCAGGGGCGGGGGAACCGCATGCGGGCACCCCCGCTGGGGCCTTCGGTGGAGGAGCGGGAGGAGGAGGGGGAGGATGGGGGAGGAGGAGGAAGGAGGAATGAGGAAGGAGGAAAAAGGTGGGACGCGGGGCGCGGTCTCTTCAAAACGAGGACCCAACACCTCAGGATGGTTGGGAAAGACAAAAAACACGGTGTGCGCACCCCTGACGGTGCTTGTGCTTGTGCTGATTTGCATGTGCCTGTGCTACTTGTGCCTGTGCTGCTTTGCATCTGCCTGGGCGTGCGTCTGCCTGTGCGTGTGAAAACGAGCCACCCTCCACCCGTGAAGCTCTTGCAGGCTCTGGAAACGAATGCGCACGGCGCTAAGGCGAGAACGCCAATTTGAAAACGGCTCGCCCTCAACCGCGCAATCCACGCATTTTCTTGACACGAATGCGCGCGACGCTAAAGCGATAACCGCATTTCGGAAACAAGCCGCCCTCCATATACGTAAAGATCTTGCAACGTGTTCAAATCAAATGCGCGCGGCGCTAAATCGAAAACCACATGTTGAAAACACGCCGCTCTCCATCCGTAAAGCTCTTGCAACGTTTTCGAAACGAATGTGCGCGGTGCTTGCGCAAGAACCACATTTTGAACCCGAGCCGCTCTCCATCCGCGAAACTCTTGCAAGTTTTTGAGGCGAACGTGCGCGGGGCTAAAACGAAAACCACATGTGAAAAACAAGCCACCATCAATCCGTGAAGCTCTTGCAACTGTTTCAAACGAATGCGCGCGGCGGTATTAGGCGAGAACAATATTTTGAATCCGAACCGCCCTCCATCCGTGAAGCTCTTACACATTCTTGAAACGAATGCGCGCGGCGCTAAGGCGGAAACCGCATGTTGAAAACTGCTCGCCCTCCATCCGTGAAGCTCCAGCAACGCTTTTCAAACGAAAGTGCGCGGCGTTGAAGCGATAACCACATTAAAAAAACGAGCCGCCCTCTTTCCGTGAAGCTCTTGCAATTGTTTGAATCGAATGTGCACGGCGCTAAAGCGAGGACGAACATGTTGAAAACGAGCCGTCCTCAATCCGTGATGCTCTTGCAACGTTTTCAAAACGAATGTGCGCGGCGCTAAAAACAATAAAAACAATTTGAAAACGAACCGCCCTCCATCCGTGAAACTTTTACAAATTCTTGAAACGAATGTGCGCGGCGCTAAGTCGGAAAATACATTTTGAAAGTGGCTCGCCCTCCATCCGTGAAGCTCCAGCAACGTTTGCAAAACGAATGTGCGCCGCGCTAAGGCGGAAAACACATTTTGAAAACGAGCCGCCGTCTATCCGTGAAACCCTTGCAATCTTTTGAAACGAATGTGCGCGGCGCGAAAGCGACAACACAACTACATTTGAAAACGAGCCGCCATTCATCCGCGAAACTCTTGCAAAATGTTGTAACGAATGCGCGCGGCGCGAAGGCGCGAATCGCATCATCCTCCAGGTGCGAAAATAACGCTTCTGGTGCGGGGAAGTGTCATCCTTTTGCCAGCAAAGGGGGGGGCTTCTTACAAACTGCCCGAGGTTGTGTGTTGTGGGCTGTGTGGTGCGACGAGGAGGCGACGGCCGTCCGCGGGGCCGGGACTGGGCGGGGCTGGGCGGCCACGAGGGGGCCACGGGGCACAAAGACCATGCAGCCGACCCGTATCGGAAGCACGCGCGGTAAAGATGCCAGGGCCCTGGAGGGTCATGGTCACGTTTCTCGAGCGGGGTTGACCGGCGAAGGTTGCCAGGGAAGGGCCGAAGGGACGGGACAAGGATGCAAGGGTACTGCGGGTTCGTGTCGTGTCGACCCCAGCGTTGGTTCCTGACACCGCGGGGATCGTTCGACCCTGAACGATCGGCCGTTTCCGAAGCAAGAAATCGTTCAACATCGTCCGATTCTGGGTCTTCGGCGGCGTTCAACGTTGAGCGCCGGCGGTGGGGTCACCGACGGTCGATACGACGCGAACCTACCGCAAGCGTACCCTTAGAACATCGCTCATCCTTACGACGCGGGTTGACTGCAACCGCCGGCCCGCGCACGAGGCGGCGACGCGTCCGGCGCAGGCGACGACTGGGCGAACACCCGTAACCGCTTGCTAATTACTTGGAAGCCACATCCGACACCGAAGCTGCACGGAGTGGGCGTGTTAGAATGCTCGAATCGTTGCCTGGAAACGTTTTTAAATGTTTTCTAAGGCCACCCCCCCACCACCCCTTCTAGTTTCTAGTCATCGGCCGCGGGCAGAAGCGCCGGCGGCGTGTCAAGTCGAAGCGGGGACGCGCCACAGACTAATTACCTCTTCTCGTACGCGTCGTCGCTCCTTTCGGCATCGGCCAGGATGGCCTCCGAGACGTCAAATCTGACACCATGACGGCCCAAGATGGCCCAAGACCACTCAAGAGTCTCCCGAAATGGCCTCGAGACGGCCCACGAGGCCTCCAGGACGGCGCAAGAGAGCTCCAAGAAGCCCTCCAGGAGAGCCCGAGGAGGCAACACAGCTGATGTTCCTTGAGTTTCTCTCGCCTGCTTTGGCTTGCGACCGCCCCAGACGGTCCGAGAGGTCTCCAGGGTAGCTCCAAGACAGCCCAAGAGGACCCCAGAGATCGCCCACGAGGCTCCCCAATGAAGGCCCCAAGATCGGGGACCTTCTGACCCGGGTCAATCCAGACCCGGGTCAGCAGGAAACCAAAAACTGCAATGCAGGAAAAAAAACTGCAACGCAGGTCCTCGCAAACCCGGGTCAGCCAATACGCGCGGCCGCCTCGCGGCCACGAGCGGCTCCCTAACCCGGGTCAGCCAGAGGGGGCCTTCGCAGGATCCTGCAGGATCCGGCGCCCTGGCTGACCCCCGTTTGCACTGACCCCCGTCTCAAGGCTCCCGACAAGACGGCCCTAAAAACACTCCGGGAGGGCACCAGGACGGCCCAGAGATGCCCCAACGACGGGCTCGAAAGGCGGCAGACGGGCCAAGAACCCCCTACGACTACCCAGGAGGCCCCAAGAGGCCCTCAAGAGACCTCCAAGAGGCACCCTCGGGCGGCTCCCAGGACGTCCCTGGAGGGTCCCAGGAAGCCTTCTCCTTCTTGTCTCACTTGTCTCCCTCTCCATTTCCTCCTCCTTTTCCTCCTCCTCCTCCTCCTCCTTTCCGCGCGGACGAAGATGAGGTCGAATTGACGACCCGCCTCAATTCAACCCGCTCGCGGAGCTGCAACTGGGCGCGAGCTCGACCTCCCCCTTCCGCGCAGACGAAGACGAGGTCGAGTTCACGACCCGTCACAATTCACACCAATCGTCAAATTTGAGCTGTTCCTGCACTCAGTCTCCTCCTACTGCTGCGCTGTTGCATAGGCATCGTTGTGGGGTTTGCCGCAGGCAGCTGGCTAAGAACACCTCAATGCAGACACTGGTTGGGGAAATTAGGTTTTGATATGGTCTTACCATTCTCGCCTTTTCGGTCTTGAGAGCGTCCAAGACGGCCGTCAATAATTCATTCAGGCAGCCCACGGGGAGGCTCCGAAGAGGGGCTCAAGAGTCCTCCGACGAGGCCCCAAGAGTGCGCAACAAAAAATGCAACCGCCAAACCGCTGACGCCTCACCTCAAAGAAAGCCAGAACCTCCCTCCAAGAGATTCCAATCACCGGTCTACGGCGTTCTTCGCGAGCATTGCAAGGTGCAGCAAGCTAGCCCTTCTTGATGCCATCAATTCTCAAACTCCCCTGGCTCAGCGCTCTGGGCACACTAAACGGCATCGCACTTCTCGCATGTCGGCGCTGTGAAAAATTCGCTGTGGCGTCTCATGTCAAGATTGCAAGCGCGGTGCGCGAAGTGACCAGCCCTCTGCTCCCCTGGCCCCCGCCCAGTCACGCCCGTTCCCAGACATCCAGCGTCTCGATCTCTCCGAGACGCGGGCCCTCGACCTCTGAGACCACTTCCCCGGAACCGGTCTTTCATCCCGAGCCGTTTCTTGACGGCCCAGAGGCCTGGTATAGGGGCCCCGAGGGTCGAACATTGTGCAAAACGCCGTCTCGATTTGTTCGAGACGACAGGCTGCCCGGGACATGGCACACGCGACGACCACATCTGGCGAAAGGGAGCCACTTTCCGAGCCAGCGGGCTCTCGCGACAGCAGCGGCAGTCCCCGCACGGAGAGTGAGACGTACAGAGCAGGGGGACCTGCACAACCGCAGCGGTCCTAGCAGTGCCAGCCGGTGCCCATCACGAGCACACACACACACACATACAAATACACACGCCCTTCTCCCATCAATGTTCCAGCATCCTCCTGGCGCGACCGAAATAAGGACAGAACTAGCGGGGACGATGCCTAATCCGCCGGCCCCCTTGCGGGGCCTCCAGGCTGTAGGCCGAAGTTGCTGCTCCCTGCGCCAACTGCAGTTTCAAGTCTCCAATGTTACAGCGCTGATTTCTGCTTCCTGCTGTAAACAATTGAAGTCCGCGCGAGGGGGGGGAGCCCCAAACCACCCAATTTACCACGCCCACATCGCGTTCTCTGAATTCCTGGGGGGGCGTGGGACACGTACAAATACCCGAGATTCGCGCCCCCGAGGCCATTATCCTTCGTAAGTTACGCAATGATCGCGTGCTTCCCCGAGGCAACACACCCTAGCAAATTGCGCAATACACGCGTCCCCGAAGCCATAAACCCTTGCAAATTACACCATATTCGCATTGCCGACGCCAAGAGTGCTCCAAGACGCCCGAAGATGGTTCTAAGACGGACCAAGAGGGCCCAAAGAGGCCCCCCAAGCACTCCGAGACGGCTCCCGAGAGAGCCCCAAGAGGCTAACATCGTCGATGTTACGAAGGTTTTTGAAAGATTTTGGCCTTCTCGCATTTTCGGCTTTCCGACGCTCCACGACGGCTCAAGAAGCTCCCAAGACCGCCCCAAAACAGCCCACGACGCTCCCAAGAGGGCCTCAAGATGGCCCAAGAGGGCTCCAAGATGGCACAAGAAGCGCTCAAGACGGCCCCAGAGGGCCCCAAGACGGCCCCAAGAGGGGCCCAAGCAGGGGACCACGAACCGAAAATTCTATATTAGTGCCCCGAGAAGCCCCCAGGAGGCCGCCAAGAGGCCCCAAGAGGCCTCCAAGAGGCCCAAAAGATACCCCACGACGCCCCAGAGGCGCCCAAACCGCCTCCAAGAAGCCCCCGAGAGGCTCCCCACAACACCCCCAATGATGTTCCCAGATGTGCGAAGACAGCGCCGAGACGCACCGACGCGACTCTGATATATCCCATTCTGATAGAGAGGGGGCCGTCGGCAGGGGTCGAAGCCCTTACGGATAACCTCTATATACAAATACATACTTACACACATATATATATATATATATATATATATACACACACCAGAGCCACGCGCGCGCTTCGCGAGCGCTCGACTCGCATCGCAAGTTGCCAACGCGAAGTGCAGGGGCGATTCTGGAGCTCCCTCGGCGTTGGTTGTGGGACATGCGGCGCTGAAATTCGGGAAGCCAGGCGACGTGTAGGGCATCGGTTCTTGTGCTTCTCTGGATCCGCCCGAGGACCCGGGGCAGGAACTGAACAAAGAAGAGGGGTGCCCGAGCCTGGCTCCGTAGCACACTTCACCAAGACCAAACCACGGTGCATCGAAGGCCCCCCCTGGCCACGCAACTAAGGCCAAATCACGGTGCACCGACGGCCAGAAACTCCATCCAGGTCGCACCGGCAAGGCTCAAAATTCGATGACGTGGCTTCTCGGGGGCAGTCTTGGAAAACTTCCAAGCCTTTCGACCGTTTTGGATCCTCTCGGACGTATGCTGAAAAAACGGTCTTGGGATTTGTTTGTTGTGGCCGTTTGAGTCGTCTTGGTGGCTTCCTGGACCATTTTGGAAGTCTCTTGGGGCCATTTGGGGTGCCTGTTGGGCTGTCTTAGAGCCCTCTTGTGCCTTCTTGGGGCAATACGCGGACCGCCTTGGGCCGTCTCGAGGACCTCTGGGATCTCTTGGGCCGTCTAGTGCCCCTTCGGGGGCCCTCTTGGGACGCCTTCAGCCCCTCTGGGAATCCTCCCGGAACCCTCAGAAAGCCGGTGTTGGGCTCACCTTCGGCCCTTCCTGGGGACTCTTGGCCCGTCGTGGGCGGAACGGCGACGACGACGACGAGGTGCTCCCGTCTGAGTTCTTCGGCGACCTTGGGGGGCAGGACCTCACGGCAGGGACCTCTGAGGGCGAGCGACGCCCAGGTCACCCCAGAAGCAACCAGGCGAGGGGTCGGCCTTGCCCCGCCGAGGATGTCGAAAACTGCCGCCGACGAGGACGACAATGACGACGAGGTGCTCCAGTCGGGGCTCTCTGGCGAGGCTGAGCGCACGACCCAAGGACCGGGGCCTCCGAGGGCGAGCGACGCACAGGTACCTGGAGGCAACAAGCCGAGGGGTCGGCCCTGCCCCGCCGAAAATATCGAAAGACGACTACGACTACGACGACGACGACGACGACGACGACGACGACGACGACGACGACGACGGAGGGACGGAGGGACGACGGACGACGACGAGGTGCGCGCGTCGGGGTTCCCCTGCGAGGCTCGCAGCACAACCTAACGGCCGTGGCCTCCCAAAGCGAGCGACGCCCAGGACCAAAGATGCATCCGTAGGGCTTGAAGGCGGGTGCTTTTCACAACGTGGTTCTCGCCTTAGCGCCGCGCACGTTTGACTACAAAGTGTGCAATAGCTTCAAGGATGGGGGGCGGGTCTTTCTCAAATGTTGCTTTGGCCTCAGAGCCGCGCACAATCGTTCTGTAAATATGCAACTGCGCCGCAATATTCGTTCAACAAATTACAACAGCTTCAAACATGGAGGGCGGGTCCTTTTCAACATGTAGCTCTCGCCTCAACACCGCGCACACTAGTTTACAAGCTTGCAGCAACTTCAAACATAGAGGACGGGTCGTTTTCAACGTGTGGCTCTCGTCTTGGCGTCGCGTGCATTCGTTTTTAAACTGTGCAACATATGCAACGGTGGAGGACAAATCATCTCCCAAACGCGTCTACCGCCTTAACGCCGTGACTGCACTGTCATGTTTTTTTGATCCGTGGCAAAACGAACGACCGACGCCGCAGGACTCTACGATAGATGGGGCCATCACGTTGTCCGAAGACACGGCGCGCGAAGCAGCGATATCTCTCGAAGTGTAGTGATTGAGACAGAAGCCGAAGAATAGACAAACTTCGGCACAAAAAACCAAAACAGAAAGAACGAATGCCCCAACAGCGCCGACAAAATTCACGCCGCGAGTGCAGAGGCGAACCCTCGAAGCGGGCCGGCACGCAAGAGACCCCGCGAAAACTCTGTGCCAACACCACCGCTGCCATCGGCGCACTGAGGGGTAGCTTGGCCGCTGAATTATTTCCGATGTACATGTTCAAGGAATGGCTTCCTGCTGTGGTTTAAGACTGTAAGGACGCAGTAATAAAAATGCCTCGCGGCATTGAACTCGCAGGGTTGGTGTTCTGGCGCGATGTTCGCTGCCAGAACGCAGAGGTCACTTTGATTCGCGCGCGCTGGAATACCAAGAATTGTGCTTTGGCAGTGTTGAGGGTTATCAGACGGTTGGCGTCCAACAGGGTACTTCCCGCAGTGAAGATACATGTTCGTAGGCGCCTATAAAGAGGGAGCTTAGAATGAGTGTCTTTTGAAAACCGTTGATGCGTCCTCCTCGTCGTCCTCCTCGTCCTCCTCCTCGTCCTCCTCGTCCTCCTCGTCCTCCTCCTCGTCCTCCTCGTCCTCCTCCTGGGGTTTACTTTGGTCCTCCTCGTCCTCCTCCTGCTTATCCTTCCTACTTCTCGGCCCCTCGCCCTCCTCCTGCCCCTCCCCTCCTCCCTCCCTCCTCCTTCCCCCCCTCCCTTCCCTCCCCCCCCCTCCTCCCCCCCTCTGCGCCCCTCCTGATCCTCCCTCCCCCTCCCTCCCTGCCCTCCCCGCTCGGCAGAGGGCGTGAGGCACCCCGCGCGGCGAGCTGGCGCCGCTGCCCGCGCGCGTGCGTACCGCACGCGCCTCCGGCGGGCTGGGCCAGGGCCTCCCGGGGGCTGCTTGGCAGCCCGGGGGCCGCGGCTCGGCAAGGCGGCAAGTGGACGGCATGCGGCGGTGCGCCCAGGAGGGGGGTGGGGCGACCCGGGGTGGCCCTCTGAGAGGCCCGTGGTCGAAGCCCCCTTAGATGGGGTCTGAGCAGATGGGGTCGGAAGATCGCGCTGCATCGCTAATGCATCGGCGATACATCCGCGATGCATCGGCGATGCACCGGCGAAGTCGGCGATACACCCGCGACGTCGGCGTCATCGAGCCGCATCGCCGATGCATCGGCGATGCATCGGCGATGCGGCGGAATCCTCCGATCCCAACTGCTCGCACCCCATCTGGGAGGCGCAGACATGGGTCTTCTCAGGAGGCATCGGGGGCTTCTGGGAAGGCGTCTCAGAAGGCCGCAGCCCCTCGCGCCTCCTCCTCCTCCCTGTGCGCGCCGCCGAGGCGTGCGCTGGACCTCTCCCTCTGGCTTCCTTGGCCAAGGGCCCAACCCGATGCAGTAGCGTGTAGCACAGGGCGTGGCCCTCTCCTCTTTGATTGCGCGCCGCGGGGGGGATCGAGCGGAAACGCGGAAGGAAGATCTCCTGGTGGGGCGCGGTCTGCGTGAGAAGTTGTACCCAAGACGTCATGACTGCGATCCGCCGAACCTAGTTTCAGCGCCACAGGTGGACTCATACTTTGGCATAAGCATGCGATTAGACTATTATAGCGCAGCGCGCAAGGTCAAAGTACAACTGCATCTTGATCACAAGGGGCGGGGAGAGGAGTCGGGAAGCAGGACGGGAAGCAGGACGGGCGGGAGGAGGGAGAGGCCGCCCCACAGCTCAAAGAAGAACAACAGGAGCGTTTCACTGTATTCGGTAGATCACTACAGTGCAGGAGGATGGACCAATAAATCGGGTAGATCGGGAGGAAACACTAAGCCAATCGACACATAAGTTGGCCAATACATATACCCATACGTCGCCTACAAGTCCCGCGCCCGTGCGGAATGCAAAAGTTATGAAGTCCGCCTGGACAACTGGGTACACGCTAGCGCCCCACTCATCACTACTGCTTCCTCCTCCTCCTCCTCCTACCTCCATCCTGAACCTCCTCTCTCCTCTTGCTGCTGATCCTCATCCTCCTGCTGGTCACCTCCATACTTGGTATCCTAATCTCAAAGTGGCGTGTGCTTGTTGTTTCCAGCCCGTGACCAGGATCCTCAATAGTATGATATCTTCGGTGTACGTATAAACCTTCTGACGAGTACCTCAATGCAAACGGCGACTCACATCCTTTGTATAACAATATATCTGCACTTATTGCTCCTTATTCCAGCCGCGCTTGTGATGCTACGTGGTGTCGTGTCATGCAACGCGGTCAGCGGGGGCCCGCCCGACGTGAAACGACATCATGTTCGGGTTACATCGGGCAGACCCGTGAACGTACACCCCCTCATCACATGCACACACACACACATTAAGGGTCTATGGGTATTTGAAACCATGGGGCCAAATGCCACAAGATGGATGTTTGGGGTGCGCCGCAAGTCTGCACCCGTTGATACCACCTGTGCATCTCACATGGGGGCAAGGAAAGCGTGGGGGCAAGAAACGTGTGACGGGTGTGCTGAAATGAGCGCGGATACGCCATGCAAACAGACCCACTGGGGCCGGAAACTTTACTCCCGATGGGGTTCGACGAGAAAACGCGGCGTCGCCCTGCGGACGACCGAGACCGTGATTGGAGCTGCCTGTGGGGCACGAATCGCGTGATGGTTGCGCTGACATGGGCGCGGGACGTGATGCCGTGCGGACGCACGCACTGAGGCCGTGGGTGGAGCTCCCCGTCGAGGCAGGAAGCGTGTGAGCTACACGCAAGAGTGGGCGCGGCGGGGACGCCTTGCGGAAGCACCCGCCGAGGCCGCAGGTGTGCTTTCTCTTGGGGGCACGATTCGCGTGAGGTGTGTGCCGAACTGAGCGCGGGGACGCCATATGGATGCACCCACTGAAGCCGTAGCGGATTTCCTTATGGAGGCAGGCAACGTGGGTGGGGTGTGTCGACATGGACGCATGGACTCCCTGCGGATGCACCAACTGCGGCTGGAGGTACGGCTCAGCATGGAGACAGAAAGTGCGTGTGTGTGTGTGTGTGTTTGTGTGTGTGTGTGAGTACGAGGAGTGTGCCGAAATGCCAAGAGCAGGGGTAGGGAGACGAGGGAGGTGAAGGGAGCGCGGCACTGCTGATTCGAAACGAGGACCCACAACGCAGGACTGTTGGGGGAAACACTGGGGTTTTAGAATCCAGGCCCTCAGAGGGGCTTCGAACTCTTCTGATGGCTGCCTGGGAACTCTCGGGCCACTCGGCCGCGTCGATTACCTTCCCGGAGTGACAAGATCGTTCCAAACGGCCCTCTCTGGCCCGACTATCGACCTCCGGTGTCAGCCTTGGTGAATCTGGATGCTCGTATTGGGTTCCTGGGATAAGCAGAAAACGACCTACGGCGCGAAACCCATGCGAAGAGCGGAATCGAGAGCTCCAATCGATGGTCCAGAAGACGTGTGTTACCGCTTCTGTGTTTGTCAGAAGCCCGTCGGTATGTGAAGCGATGTGCGCTGAAAGCCACCACGGGGCTCCAGCGCTGGCGGTTCATCTTCACGCTGGATACTTATCCCCCGTTCCTGGGGCAATCGTGAAGAAGGAGCCCGACACAGACTACCGAACAGTCCGTTCCTGGAGCTCGCTGGAGACCCCCTGAGGTCACAAATTGACTCCGAAAGTCTCAAGGGCTCCTAAGTTCGCGCTTCGCGCTCCGCGAAGCGCGAAGCGCGAATAACTTCGCGCTCTCGCGCCGCCCCCCCAAAGGGAGAAAAGGAGGACGAGGAGGAGGGGGAGGAGAAACGAGGACCGCGAAGCGCGAATAACTTCGCGCCCTCGAGGGAGCCCTTGCGAACAGTCCGTTCCTGGAGCTCGCTGGAGACCCCCTGAGGTCACAAGTTGACTCCGCAAGTCTCGGGAAATCTCCGCGGCGCGCAGACCTCCCGGGGCCTCCCCAGACCTCTGGCCTTCCGGAGGCCTCTGCGGCGCGGAGGCCTCTGGAAACCGAGCAAAAGGGCAAAGAGCCGGGAG
>CAUYUJ010014849.1:425491-455491 GCA_963575745.1 Prorocentrum cordatum | reverse complement strand
ATGGCCTCAGCATACAGACTGTGCCACTGCGTAATCGCCAGCGGGTAGGTCTGACCAATCAAAATGTCCGGGACCAAATGAAGAGACCGTGTCGGTATCCGTGCCCACGTCAATGCATGTGTCTTCTCTTTGGTTGGGGGGTCCAGAGGGTGGTCGCGCCGGGCGGTGTATAACTGGCGGCCGACGGCCAGCCAGCATTTGAGCCAAGAGGCATGTGGTGTTGGCCTCTTGGCTTAGAAACGTTGTGGATTCGGCGGGCTCTCTCTCGTTCCAGACGTTGTTGGGCGTGGCCGCCGGTGTGTCGTTTACTTCGGCAGGGTATGTACCAACATTACGACCGCTGAAGATGCGCCCGATATTTCCTGGGCGGCGCTCAGCCACATGCCCGTGGCTGCGCATGCGCTCCAGTAGTCGGTCGCAATGTTGTTGGGTACGCGACACCTGGTGGTTGAGCGGTTGTAGTCGTTGTGCTGTTCGGGAGGCCCCTGCTGCCAAGGCGCGGAATACGATTGACGTCAATATCTGGCAGTTGGGTATTTTGAAACGCGCCGAATTTGCTTCAAGCCAGACCATCTCAAATCGGGCCAGTACTGAGTAGATGCGTTCGCCTTTTTTCGACCCTGAAGTCGATGAGGGCTGTTCCCGAAGTGAGCCGTCGCTCATCCTCGAGATTCTCAAATTTGGTGCTTACGTGGTACATGATATATGTGACTCCGTCGGTGCGTCTACCCTGAAACATGTCATTGTAGATAATGACGGCAGATGGCATCCTCAAAGCCAGTGCCCGTTCTGAGCCCCCTTGGCCGCGCTGTAACGCAGCGGCCTGTTGGGGTGGAGACATACTTCCGTTCGTGACGTCCAGGTGCTGCGCGAACGAAGTCGCGGAAAAGGTATATTGCCTGCGGTGTCCCAAAAAAGGACCCCGACTGTGTTTCATCGAGTCCTTCTCCTCCTTGCATGTGTCCTACGGCCAGACCTGTGCACGCCCACAGGATTCCAAGAGCTGTAACTTTGACATCGTGCGTAGGTCATATTATGGTTGATGATGTCAGGGTTTGTCTCATTGGTGTTTGTCGTGCCTTTTGAGTTGCGACCGAGTGGTTGGTCTGACGTGACCGTCACATTGCGGATGGGTGTGGGAGCTTGGTATGTGCGTGGCGCCTTGCCACGCGGTGGGGGGATGGACGAATAGGGAGATGAATGACCACTTGGTTGAAACGCATTGGGATTGTAGTGGCTGAAAGCTGGCGCAATTGGGTATTCCACTGTGTCGTGGGAAGTTATTTACATGACACCGGATGTAGGAGCCAGCCGAATAACGATGGGGCCAGCTCCGCTACCAAGTGAAAAAAACGAAGATCAGGGGCTTCGTGAGGTAGTGAGATGATACCTTGCTTCTTAGGCTAACGTCGGATACGTATCGAAGTATCCCATAGCTTCTCCCTTGATGGCAAGCAAGGTAAGAGGTATGAGACAATGTGAGGCCTTTATCCAACACTCAGGTTCGTTAATACCTCGATGGCTCGAGGTACACAAATGGGACAGCGCTGCCTTGAGCCAGAGCATCGCCGGTAAGACATAGCGTTCGCTGTGCAATCCCCCCTTTAACTCACGTTCAAAGTCGGGGGACTTCTTGGGCAGTTTGGGAAATCTCCTGGGGGCCTCTAGGGTCGTCTTGAACACTGGCAAGATAAACAAAACAAAAAAACACATGTGCTAGAAATGTGCGTTTTCCACAAGGAGTGGGACGATGTTTGCCTTTTCGGGCCCTCTTGAGGATCCTCTTTCCTGGAGCTGTCTCGGGGCGTCTTGGGGGTCTCTTGGGCCGTCTTGACGCCATCTGGGGCCGTTCGAAAGCCATGTTGGCCCGTCTGGGATCCAGTGGGGACCGACCCGAAGGCTTCAGAAGGGACGGGGAAGCTCTGCGGAGGCCCCGGGGACACCCCAGGGAGGCCTTAGGGGTCGGGGGGGGCACTTAAGGTATAGCTGTAGCTCCTAATCGGCACGCCGCCCCCCCCCCCCCCTGGAGGGGTTTCCGGCATGGGAGAAAGAGAGGGAGAGAGAAGTGTGTGTATGTGTGTCTATCTATCTATCTATCTATATGTCTGTCTATCTATCTATCTATCTATCTATATACATACATACATACATACATACATACATACATGCATACATACATACACAAGACTGCCTTGGCGCTTCGCGCCACGCACCTTGGTCCTTGAAGTTTGGCATGCAGGCGGGAGTCGCGGCGGAAGGGCAGGAAGGTAAAGCATACAAAACGGCGATACATTCTCGTTGTCTTGTCCGATTCGTCATCAAAACAATGCCATTCGTTATTCTTCCCTAGTGTGTCCTCTTCCCCTTCTTCGTTCTGAGGTCCACGAAGGAAGTGGTGACCGCCCCTAGTGGTGATCCCCCTTGGCATTGCCCGATCCTCCTAGTCCCTCCTCCTACTCCTCCTTCTCCTCCTCCCTCCTCCTCCTCCTCCTCATACTCCTGTCCTCCTCATCCTCCTCGAGGCCTCACCTCATCCACGGCGCAAGCCCCACCATCTCCTCCTTCTCCTCCTCCTCCTCCTTCTCCTCCTCCTCCTCCTCCTCAGCATCAGCATCAGCATCAGCATCAGCATCAGCATCAGCATCAGCATCAGCATCAGCATCAGCATCATCCCATCATCCCATCATCCCATCATCCCCATCCTCCTCCTCCTCCTCCTCCTACCCACGTGCCTGGAGGGAACGTCGCGAAACTGGGACTCGGACATGTTTGGTGGAAATGTTGGACGAGGGCGCCAATGCGGGGTCATACGTCAAAGGCCTCTTCGATGTCTTTGGGTCTGTGGGGAGGCGTCTCGGGGTCGTCGCGGAAACAATGTTGCGGGTTTGGGAGATAACTTGGAGCCCACTTTGGTTTATTTTCGGTCTCATTGGGGACCTCGTGAACCCTGGTTGGGGCGTTTGGGCGCCTGTTGGCAATTTCGTGGGTCCTTTAGGGCTGGAAGGCTCGCGCCTGGTGGCGGTCTGAACGTCCGTCTTGGGGCCTTCTTCAGGGATCGTGGGGGCACCTTCGCCCGTCCTGGAGCCTTCTTGGGCCGTCATGGGTTGTCCTCGGGCGATGTTGGGGGCCTTTCGGGCCTTCCTGGCGCGTCGGTAGCACGAAAAAGCGACAATGCCAAAATAATGCAAAAACATTTAGGAAACGCACAGGTTTGGAATTTGGAGGCCCACTTGGGGGTTCCTCTTGGAGGTCTTTGGGGCTTTTGGAAGGTCCCTTGGGCCATCAGGAGGCCATGTTGGACCCTCTTGGGGCTACCGCCGGCTCGTTTACACGACTTGGCAAATGCTCCCAGAAGCCCGGAGGTCTCATGGGACCCTCGGCAAAGGCGTCCAGGAGCCCCATAAACCAGGGATTCCGGAAGGTCCAGCCCAGGGAGGGGGGGGGCTTCCCCCACACCCCCAGATTGTAAACATACAGCGCTGGAAAAATACGGGTTGCCGACCCAGCTAATAACAACGGGCAACATGCTAAATCGATGCCTAATACGCTGCCCGCTCGCAGAATCAATGCAATCACTTGCCGGCCAGGCATCACACTGACTGTAGCCATGTAGACGTCTTTTGGCGAATGTGCAAACTTGCATCACCACGGGCTCCACCATAGGAGGTACTCCAGACTTCACAATAAAAGAGGGGTGGTCTGATTTGGGATGGGGTCAGATGGCGAAATCTGGAGTACATATATCATGTATGTACAGATGCTCCTTCTCCCACTTCAATGCGGGCATGGCACCTCCGCGATTGGTGGTTGTGGTTGGGCGCCGCCCAAGTGGAATTCATCTTCTCGGTAATCGAGGGCCCTCCAGAACCAGAACTGACCTTGGAGCGCCACGAAGGTGAATGCACAGACCAGGGAATCATCGGTCAGCATGATTGCGAGAAGACAGAAAAGAACAAAACAATGTGCACAACGATACGGGAATGAACGATAGAGGCGACGCCAGCCCAGGCAACACTATAACCGCCCAGCAAAACCCCTCGCGAGACGGGAACGTACTCTGGCTCAACCCTCTTTCTCCTCGCGTCCCTCTCCTCGCGCCCGTTTCCCTCCCTCCTCTTCCTCCTTTTCCTCACCTCCCGCTGTCCTCCCTTCCCTCCCCCATGCGCGTCTCACTGACTTCCCCCTTCCTTTGTCTCTTCCTCCTGCCGCCTCCTCCTTTTGCTCCTTCCCGTTCCTTGCCCATTCCCCCTCTCGAATGCCAACCAGACAACCATCCAAGACGCCTCTGTCGAATCCTCTTTCTGTCCTCATTCAACTATCGGGGAGACGTAAGACCCGGGTACGGGGGACTCGGAAATCCCCGACGAGGTCGTCAAAAAAATGACGAGGCCGAGCCTGCATTTTGACGAGGCCTCCCGCTGCAGACATCCCACGAAACTCCTCCTCGTCAAAATCCGAGTCGCGGTCGTCAAAAAACGATGGCGAACCCGAGTCCTGGCAAACCCGGGTCTTACGCTCCCCCGAAACTAGGAGCAGTCGTGCCAAGGGCTCCCAACTTCGCGCTTCGCGCTCCGCGAAGCGCGAGGCGCGAATAACTTCGCGCTCTCGCGCCGCCCCCCCCAAAGGGAGAAAAGGAGGACGAGGAGGAAGGGGAGAAGGAACGAGGACCGCGAAGCGCGAATAACTTCGCGCCCTCGTGGGAGCCCTTGACAAGAGAATCACTTGTGGCACAACTTGCTACTGGGGTTGGAACGCGTTTTCACCTAGCGATCCGAAGGCGCTCGCGCGCGGGTCGCGGAAGGCGCTCGCGCGCGGGTCTCGCAAGGATTTGGAGCGGCAGAACTCCCAATGAACACAGAGAAGACGAAACATGCCCCGCGCCGGAGCAGCACTGCACTTTCCACACACAACCTGCGCGGCACTTGGGCAAGGACAACATTTCGCACGCACTCGCGCGGCCCCGCTGTAGCTGCCGGTACTATTCGATTCGGCTAACGAAACATGCGCCGCGCCAGCGAGGGGACGAGAATCTCAAACGCACTGTGCAAGAAGCCTCCTCCTCCTGCTGCTCCTCCTCCTCCTCCTCATCATCCTCCGCCTTTCCTCCTCCTCCTCTTCCAAATCCCCCCTCCTCCTCCGCATCCTCCTCCTCCCTTTCCGTTTCCGCCTCCTCCATTTCTTTGGGCCAGGCCACCTCCACCCCGCCGATGGCCCTGGGCCCCCGCTGCCCCGGCAACTCCCCGAGGCCGAAGGCCCGCGCGCAAGATCCGCGCCAAAAGGCCCAACAACTTCCTTGCGGCCGGGGTACCCGGAGCAGTCCCAAGGCGCGATTGCCCTGAGAGGTGTGTAGAACTCCCCACCACCAGGGAGTAGTGAATTATTTGTCGACGGCGGCCCCATCAATAGGGGGTAACAAATTCATTTTTCCCGCAGCACTCGCCGCGCAAAAAGGATGATGATGATGATGATGATGATGAGGAGGAGGAGGAGGAGGAGGAGGAGGAGGAGGAGGAGAAGGAGAGCAAGGAGGAGGGGGAGGAGGAGGAGGGGGAGGAGGAGGAGGAGGAGGAGGAGGAGGGAGGAAGATGAGGAGGGCGGGAGAGGAGGAGGAGGGAGGAGCGACCAGGAGTGACCAATCGGGACCCTGTCCCGTCCACGCGAGCCCCTGGCAGTGCTGGAGGAGCACGAACCTCCCCATCCCGAGCGAATTCGCCTGGAGCCACGGCCGCAGGAGGAACGCGAGTCTCCGCGACGCCGAGCAGCAAGCAGGCTAGGTGCAGGAGGAACACGAGCCTCCGCACCCCGAGCTCGAATCCACGCAGCCTCAGCATCCCTCGCGCGAGCTACACGAACTCGCGCACCGACGAGATTCCGAAACCGCCGATGCTAGAGGAATAGCGGCCCCCCACCGCCTGGTCCAGCCGAGAACTGAACCGCAGACTGCTGCCGCAGCCGCTCCAGGAGGACCGCCTCGAGGAGCACGTGCTCGGGCTGCCGAGCGCCCTGGAGCACCAACTCGTTGAGCTGGCCGCGGGCCGCCACCGGCTGCTGCGATGCCGAAGAGATGTCCTCGGCCCCGTCGTCGACCATGCAGTCGGGGGACCACCGCCAGCTGCAACGAGCCGCTCTCCTCGGCCATGTCCTTGCTTCCCTTGCGAGGTCTTGCCATGCTGGGCCTGCGCGTCGGCCTCCTCGGGCACCTCCCGCAACAGGGTCTTCGCGGAGACGCCGATGCCCTCGAGTTCCAGGCAGGCGTCCTCGACTGCCTTGCCCTCGACCTGCTTCTGCTCTGCGCCCTCGGCGCCCAACTGCAGGATGCCCTGCGGGTTGGCCACGGAGGTATTACACGACTCGCTGGAGTGCCCCTCCTCGCACTCGCAGTTCTCCTCCGTCAGCCTCAGGGTGGCCTTCTCCTTGGACTTGCGGCCGCTGCGCTGCCTCCGCTTGGCCTCCTTGCCATTCTGCGGGAGGCAGTCCGCGCTGCAGTCCATGTCCACGTGCAGGCCCGTATTGCGCATGGCCTTCATGTCACCATTGAGGGCTGGGTCTCCGAAAGGGCTTGCCTTGAGCAGCTCAATGAGGGCTGGCTCCACCATGGCCAGCCTGGCCTTGCCCTCCTCGCGGACGGCATCGGGGGAGCCGTCGAAGGAGGTACGTGCGGCCGCCACCATCGCCGCAACGACCTGGCGGGGGCGCCGCCCACGGCCGCGCCAAGCGCCGGCGCCAAGACGTGTGCTGCACTCGGATGGGCGCACACCGAACTTGGCACGGAATAGCAAAACATCGACCGTCGCCATGCCCGGATGCGTCTGCACTGTATGAAGGAAGATACGATACCGGGCAGAATGCACAGAGCCAGCTTGAGCTTAAGTGGCTACGGGCTACTGAGGAAGATGAGAGAGAAGGAGGATGAGAAGGAGGGGGAGGAGGAGGAGGAGGAGGAGGAGGAGGAGGAGGAGGAGGAGGACGAGGAGGAGGAGGAGGAGGAGAAGGAGGAGGAGGAGGAGGAGGGAGGAGGAGGAGGAGGAGCAGGAGGAGGTCGAGCGTGCCCCGGAGGACAAGGAGGCACGAGGAGGAGGAGGAGGAGGAGGAGGAGGAGGAGGTTTTAGGACCAGTCCTATTCAACGCCGAGAGAGGGGGGGGACCACAACTAAAGACCTTTAGCGGTTATGGTGATTGGAGGAGGCTTCTTCATTGCACCGACCTTGCAGACGTGCTGCAACGGATTCTGCGTGGATTTCTGTCAATGCAGGTCCACGAAACGACGAATAAAAACGAAGTGAATTTCGCGCGGACTTTTGTTTAATCTTCATTCCTGGCCTAATAAATCCTCACGAAATTCACCTCGAAATCCGGAACGAAATTCTCCAGGACACTCGGGCCCATCCTATCGTTTTCCGAACGAATTCCGCTCTGCGAGGTTGGCGCCGTGAGGCTTCTGAGAAGCACCCTGCTTCTTAGAAGGCGCGGGCCTGCTCTTTAGATGTAGGGCTGGGGCCTTCGCTAAGAAGCAGCCTCCTTCGAAGAAGCCTTTCCCCCTCCCCCTACCCCCCGTGTGCGCGCCGTCAAAGAATGCGTGTAATGGTTACTTTGGACATGACCTACCCGCTTGCCTTGTGCCGTAGTGGCGGAGCTGGTCGCAACAATGTGCTTGGAACCCCGTTGCCGGGCACACCGCTTGCGCTCGCAGTTCCGCGCCTCCCAGGGAAACACAAATCCGCGGACCCTTCGACGTGTGGAGGAGGCTGTCGTCGTCGTCAGTTCCAAAGAAACTGAGGAACAGGGGAGAGAAACGTCGTATTTGGAAGGAGGGGAGCCCCTTCCCTGTATACCTTCCCTGCGGGGGGGGGGACCGGTCCGAATGCCGCCCCCGGGGGTCCCGGCGGGTCCCGGGGTGGATCGCCATCGGGAGTCCTGGCCGGGGGAGGTCCCGCCTTCAGGGTCGGCGGCACCGGCCGCAACGCCTCCGCAGTGAGTCAACACAACTGTCGGGATCCACCATACGGTGACACATGTCCTGTGGAGTGTCCCCTCCCCCTCCACCTCCCGTCCGTTCCCCATACCTTCGAGGAGATCGGCGCTCCTTGGTGCTCGTGCCGACGCCTCCCCCTCTGATCTGAGCGGGCCGCCCCTCTGGCGTGGTCGGCGTCCTGCGGCCGGGCGCGCTCGGGGCGAGGCGCACGGAGCCAGGAGGTGGGCGGCGCAGACGTCCAGCGCCTCGGAAAAGCCGAGGCGGCTCTCTTGCTCGTCGTTTCGGCTGCGGCGGGGGGGCCCCTCGCGGGGCCTCGGGGCCGTCAGCAAAAACGCCTCGGGGCGAAAGACCGGTCCCGGGGAAGTATAGTCGAGGGGTCGGGGCTCTGTGTCTCGCACAAAACGGGACGCTGGATGCTCGGGGACGGAAGGCGGGGGGTGGGAGGGAGCGAGGGGGGAGGAGGGGGGCCCTGTAGCTTCGAGGTTCGAGGAGGGGGGGTCGATCGAGCTTCGAGGGGGGGCCAAGCTTCGAGGATGGAGGGGGGAGGGGGGGCGAGGTTCTAGCTTTGCGCGCGCGGGGAGGGGGGCAAGGTCGAGGTTCGAACGTCGGGGTTTCTGGGACTGGGGAGGGGGAGAGGGGGGGAGCGAGGAGAAGGATGGGGGATGAGGAGTGGGGCGGAGGAGGAGGAGCGGAGGAGGAATTAGGAAGATGAAGACGAGGGGGGAGGAATGAGAAAGATAGGGAGGAGGGGGGGAGCAAGTCTCTGGGGACTTCGCCCCCGCGAGGCCTCCTCAGAGGCACCTTCGAGGGATGAGGAGGGGGTGGAGGAGGGTGAACAGACTTGACACATACAGTTTCTCGAGAGCAATCATAAGCTAAAACATGACACTGGGCGACTGGTGACATGGATTTGGATTTGGCCCGCTTGGATGAATGACGTATGGAAGAGCTGCGACAATTTGACAAGCTAGGGCTCCCAACTTCGCGCTTCGCGCTGCGCGAAGCGCGAAGCGCGAGTAACTTCGCGCTCTCGCGCCGCCCTCCCAAAGGGAGAATAGGAGGACGAGGAGGAGGAGGAGAAGGAACGAGGACCGCGAAGCGCGAATAACTTCGCGCCCTCGAGGGAGCCCTTGGACAAGGGATCTGGGGACTCAAGCACACGTGCGTTCGCCGCGACCAACCCAGATGCTGACTCCCAATCCTCGCAGAATCTCGCGCGGCTGCGACGCCCGCTTGCCGCGCTCAGCTAGGGCTCCCAACTTCGCGCTTCGCGCTCCGCGAAGCGCGAATAACTTCGCGCTCTCGCGCCGCCCCCCCAAAGGGACAAAAGGAGGACGAGGAGGAGGGGGAGGAGAAACGAGGACCGCGAAGCGCGAATAACTTCGCGCCCTCGGGGGAGCCCTTGGCTCAGCTGCACAAGAGCGTGCCGGCGAGGTCCTTGGCGGCCCCCCAGCTGTGAGGGTTCGTGGACGACATCTGGTCGTTCTGCCCCGAGAAGCTGGTCTGCGTCACGCCGCCTGCCAGGGCATGCGCGCACGCAGTGACGACGACCAGACACCCCTCGCCCCCTGTGTATCCCGCGTCAAAGTGCCTGGGGCCTCATTCCAGAACAATGTGAGAAGGATGATGAGAAGAAGAATGACCAGTGCCAGGAGGAACAATAAGAGGAACCGAGGCCATGCGCGAGGAACTGTGGTCGCATTTCGGTCTTGCGGACGGAGGCCTGGGCTCTTGGCTTCTTGATGCAAAACACCTCGTCGCACACCGTCGTCATCTACGAGTGCGCGACTTGCGTTCTGGAAAAAACAAATCCGCACTCTCTTGCTCTCGACAATCGTCGACATGATCTAGCCGGGGGCCGGAGGTGAATTCTAACTATGGAAGCAGTGTGTGTGTGTGTGTGTTGGCTTCCGGGCTCGTGGAAGACCACTTGGAAGCCTCGGAGACCAATGCTGTAAATGCGTGTCCGTCTTGGGCGGCGTCCTCTCGTGGGGGGAGTCCGAGGCCCGTCTCTGGGCGGCCGTGCGGCCATCCGAAGCCAATCATGGCATCCGACGGACACTCCGACGGCGAAGCTGACTTCGGTGCGAGGATCACCAGCAACATCGTGGAGATGGCAGTGTGCAGCAGGCCGAGATTTCCGTGCTGAGTTTGGCTTCGACCACACATATCTGGCGCGCTGGCTTCCTCCGCGGCCTAGGGGCTGGCATCCCCGGCAGCTGAGCTCAAGACAGCGACGAGGAAGCTCACCAAGGCTCTGAATAACTAATGAAAGGATCTGCACTCGCACCTCGCGAGAGCACTTCCGGACCTTCCTCTCCTCAACGCACTCTATGCGAGGCCAGCCCCTCTCGCAGATGCGAGCGCGAATCCAAGCGTTGAGAAATGTACATGTCCATCCCACCTGGGCATCCTGTACTTCAACCACGGGGAAAATCATGAATGTGTACGTCGTCTTGCGTCTCCTGCCCCTTCTCGCCTTTGACCCCTTCAGCCCCTGGGGCCATACACCGACTTTCAATAAGAATTTGAGTTTGGAGCATCCGCTGGACCGACCCACAAAATGCCCAAAGATGCGCAATTTCGTTTCGGAATAGTATGTTTGCCAATACGCGTAGATAGTTCAACATTTCACGGACCAACTCTTCCAACACATTCGGTTGTTCCTCTTCGTGCAAAGATGTGCTCCTCCCCCCGCCGCCTACCAGGAAGTCTGGACCAGTGTCGGCGAAGGGTCGGAGCGTCCAAGATGACCCGATATGGGTCCAAGGTCCAAGATGGCGACAAGACCGCCCCCCTTGTTTTCGCTTCGTAGGGTCAGTAGAGCCGCCATCGACGCGAAGCTTCAATTCCCACCTGTCACAGTGGGTCATGGTGAGTTGCGACATCGGTGAACAAAACATGGTGGCACAAAGTGTAAACGCCCGCTACGGTTTCTCGTGTTTTTTTGTGTTTCCCTTTCTCTCCCTCTCTCTCTCTCTTTCTATGTGCATTTAGTGCTTGGGGATTGTTCACGGATCCACTGCTGCGAGACAACTATCTCGGATGAGTAACTTCCTTGCCACGTCGACCAGACGTAGTACCACAGTGAGCTTCACGCCGCTGCGACGATTGAGGACACGAAGCCCCTTGTGGCACACACGCACGCACACACACACACACACACACACACACACACACACACACACACACACACACACACACACACACACACACACACACACACACACACACACACACACACACACACACACACACACACACACACACACACGGTTGCGCGCCTGCCCGATAGATCGAGCTATGTCATATATATATATGTATCGATTGCACGTCCTCCACACCTGGATTGCCAGCTTCTTGGTCGGTATCATGCAATTCCAAGTTAAGCGAGTGGAAGTTGGAATGTCGGCGTCCCCCTTCGTCCCTAGCTCGCTGCGTAGGCATAGCGCGCGCTGCCACTGCTGATAGTTGTTGTAATTGTTGTGCTGTAGCTGATTATGGGGGCATACATGATGATGTGCACTACAAAATCACGCAAGTGCACATACGAATATATCTTCCCATTCCAATGCACATAGATACATACGTACACGTATACGTCTCCTGTACCCTCCCCTGGCAGCAACTGCACTCCTGTAGCTGGGCTACAGTTCCGCCTCCCACATCGTGCTGATATGCTCCTCTTGCACGCGGTGATGCCAATACTGTAGCCTGCCATCAGCGGCTTCCGAATTCGTCTCCCGCACATTGCTGAGCAGTGACAGCGTCAGCTGCCTCTGCCAGAGTCTCTCCCACGAGCTGGTCAGCTCTGAAGGGTTTCTCGCACGCGCTAGCCCCAATGTTTCACTTGATTGCTTCACTTCGCTGGAGGTAAACCACACGCCTCCCTGAAAAACGGCAGCCCGTGCTTCCATGACCCATGTTTCGCACATGCTGGCCATGATTCCGTAGACAGTGAAGTGGGAACACAACTTTTGCAGACGCGTGTCCTTGAACATGCGCAGCGACATTTGCCACTGCCCGACTTTCTCGCATGGATCACGTCGGGCTGTACTCGTGCCCACTACGTCTCCACAAATTATGACAATGCGCACTGCCACTGCTCGCCTTTCGCACGCGCTGATCCCAACGTTGTAGTTGATTAGCGCTGACCCGCGCACTACTGTTCGCTGCCCTGCAACGTCGGGATGGAAAGAACTCGCATCTCACATGTCGCTGCGAAATGCCTGAGCCCGCTGCCACCGTCCAGCTGTTTTGCATGCGCTGGTCACAAAGTTATAGCTGGTGACGTTGGGCTCCAACTTCGCCTCTCACATGTCGCCGCGCAGCGACAAGGCCCACTGCCATTGCTCGCTTTTCACGCACGCGCTAATGCCAACGTTGGAACTGACTAAGTGGGACTGACCCGTGGACTACGTACTGGCATGTGATTGTGGACATGCTACCGAGACGCTAAAATGATGACGTGGGAATCAAGCTTCGCACTCCGCGACTGCTACTGCGTGCTGCTGCTTGCTGCCGCTGCTGCGTACTGTGGGTAATGCTTGCAGGGGGCTGCTGATGACCAGTGCTGCTTGGTGGGTGCTGCTGCCCGCTGCCTGCTGCTGCTTGCCGTTGCTGCGTGCTGCCGCTGCTGCTGCAGGTCTCGTGCTGCTGCCGCTTGCTGCGCTGCTGCTGGCTGATGCTGCAGGGTGCTGTTTCTCGCGAGTTCAGTTTGCTTGCGCAACCGGCGGCCAGGAGGGGACCGAGGAGGAGGAGGAGGAGGAGGAGGAGGAGGAGGAGGAGGGGGAGGAGGAGGAGGAGGAGGGGGAGTCAGAATCGAGAAGATCCAGGAGGCAAGGGGGAGAAGCGAGGAGCTATCAGCGGAGAGTGAGGCGGAGGAGCGACGGCCGAGGAGGGAGGGGCGAGGAGGAGCGAGGAGGGAGGGACTCGGGGGGGTCTCTCTCGGGGTCTCGCGAGGGGACGCCTCTCGGGACGTCTCTCGGGGGCCTCTTGGGTGTCTCTTGGGGTTTTCTTGGGGCCTTCTCTCTGGATTCTTCAGCTCCCATGGGGTCCTCCCAAGCACCCTGGAGCCATCTGAGCGGCCCCTGCGGCCAGTGGGAGCTGTTTTGGGTGGCCCGGTGACGTTCTGAGGGTTCCTGGGGGCCGTTCAGAGCTTGGCTGCCTTGGGCCTGTGCAGAGGCCATCTTGGCAGCCTCTTGGTTCGTCTTGGAGCCCTGTTGGGCCGTCTTGGTACCCTGCTGGACCGTCCTCGGACCGCCTTGCGCCGACCTCGGAAGCTTTTTGGGCCGTCATGGGCGTTCCGAGGCCGGAAAGCGGGCATGCGACAATCGCGTAAAAACCAAAAACAATCATCCATTGTTCCCCACCGTCCTGTGGTGTCGGGTCCTCGTTTTGAAATACCGCCCCGCGTCCTCTCCTCTCCTCCTCTTCTCCTCTCTTCCTCCTCCCTCCTCCCTTCCCTGCCTCAGCCCTCAGCATGTCAACCATTTGAGGCGTTTCAGGACTCCATAGCTCCTCTGAAGGCCCCGGGGGGAGCGTTCGCATGTGGGCGCCATGCCCGTTTCGACATGCCCCTCGCGCGCTTCGTGAACCCATGGGAAGCTCCTCCGAAGGCCCCAGAGGGAACGTTCGCATGTGTGCCCCGCACCCGTTTCGGCACATCTTCACGCGCTTCGTGAACCCATAGGTAGCTCCTCCCAAGGCCACAGAGGGAGCGTGCGCATGTTGGCATCACGGAGATTTCGGCACCCCCCTCACACCTTTCGTGGCCCAATGGGAGCAACGGCGGTGTCCACAGGTTGCCGCCCCACCCGTTTCGGCACACCCCTCACACGTTCCATGGTCGCATAAGGAGAGCTCCACGGAAGGGCCCACGGGGGTGTACCACATGCGGCCGCCCCGCCCATTTCGGCACAACCCTCACACGCTTCGTGGCCCCGTTGGGAGCTCCACCGAAGGCGGTACCCACAGCGACGGTACTCGCAACCGCATATGGTTGGGTCCTTCGACAGGATAACTTTTGCTCCCGCAAGCCCTCTCAGGGGTCTCCTTGGAGGTTTCTGGTGGCGTATTTGGAGCCTCTGGGGCCATTTTGGGCCGCCATGGGCGTCCTGAAGCTTTGTTGAAGCTCTCTGGGGTCATCTTGGAGCCATCTTGGGGGGTAAAGCGGCACTCTTGCATCATCGTTGAATTACTTGGGGCCCTCTTGGGCCGTCTTGGAACGCGCCGGGGGGCCTAGGAGCGCGCCAAGGCTGGCCGGGCTGATTTCTATGTACTTGGACGCCCGACTCTCCTGCACGCGCTGCGCCTGGCTTTGAAATATATCAACTGGAGCTCACCCGTGGGCTTACGTACACGACAGCTTGCCCGCGTGCAGAAGCTGAGATCGCTTGCCTGCCTGCTGTCCTGCGCGCATGGCTGCTGGTCCAATACCCGTCGTCCCGACGTCACTTGCCAGCATGCTGGCAGGCCTGGGGTTCGCAACTGACCTCTGCCGCACGCCACGGCAGCGGGGATGGGATGGCCGCTGGCCAGCCGCGGGCAGTGCTGCAACTGCTTAGCTTTCTGCTGCCAACTGCTCATTACTGCCGCTGCTGGCGTGTGTGCTGCTGGATGTGGAGGCCGTGCTGGGGGAACCGACACGGCCCAAGGAGGTCCCAAAGACAGCCCAAAAGGCCCCGACGGGGCCCCGAGAGGCCCGCAAGCTGGCCCAGAAGGAGCCCAAGTGTCTCCTCCGAAGCCGTCTTGAAGCTGTCTCGCGTCGAGAAACCTGCGAAGCAAAAAGACCTGCCTGGTCCTTTGGGTTTGAAGGGTTTTGAGCTTGCCGTGGTCTTCTGGACGGTTCCTGCAAGGCCTCCTAGGGCGTCTTAGGGCCTCTTGCAAGCCTCTTGGAACCGCTTGAGGTCACTTGTGATCCCTTTCGGGCAGCCGGTCGGAGCCAAATCTGGCCATCTCGGACTCAGTCGCAGACTGTCTCGGGCCGTTTTGGGTCGTCTTGGGGCACCCCAGGCCCGAGAGGGGCCAGGAGGCAACGCCGAAGCCGCTCAGGCAGCCCCGGGGGGCCCGTGGAAGCGATTGGCCCAGAAACCCTTCCCGCACGCTCTCCTCCTGGAATTGAAGGGGTGATGATGGCTTCGGGCTCCAGCTTCGCCTCCCACACCTCGCTCATGAGCGCCAAAGCCATCTGCCATTGCCTCGCCCATGTCACACGCGCCAGCCCCAGCGTCCAACTTGATCGAACGCGGCATGTCCTGTATCACCCCCCTGTAAGTAGGTCAAGCATCTCCTTGAATAAAGACAGCACTTGGCTCCATTGACCGCCTTGCTCGCACACGCTGGATGCAATTCCGTAGACCATGAAGTCAGCGTTCAACTTTCTCAAAAACATGGTTCTGAGCATGCCCAACGCATGTTGCCACTGCCCACCCTTCACGCACGCGTTGACCCCAGCGCTGTAGCTGATGACGTCGGGCTCCAGCTTTGCCTCCCGCATCTCGCCCAGCAGTACCAACGCCCTCTGCCACTGCACGACCTTCTCGCACGCACTGATCACAGCGTTGTAGCTGACTAGGGCTGACCCGTGGACTCCGTCCACGACATCTTTCTGGAATGGTTCTCGGAGGAACGGCGCAGATTGTACCGAAAATCTACAAACACGGCGGCGGCTCGGGCGGCGGCAGCGAGACCGCGCCTTCGTGTCCGAGCTCTTGCAGCGCTGCAGCAGCTTGGCCCAGCGCACTGCTCGTTCACCCCCCTCCTATTGAGGACAGTTTCGAAGTCTCTCGGGGATGTGCGTCGAAGTCGAAGCCCATCTGAGGCGTCTCAGGAGCGCTCGGGGAAGGGCTCGGGAGGCCATCGGGGAAAGCCACCGAAAGCGCCGGGGAGGCTCGCAAGGATCTACAGGGAGCGCCCAAGAGAGCTTCAAGAAAATTTGAAATGCAGTGAACTCTTAAGAGAAACCGCTGTTGGGTCCGCCATCACCTCCGGGCGCGCCTTGATGGTGCGATCCAGTCGCATCACCGCCAACGGGAGGGTTTGTTCGCCATGTCCCATGCTGTTCGCCCAGAGGGTCTGTGGAGGCCTTCGGGCGAACAGAACGGGACAGGGCAAGGAATGGGGAAGACATGTCCGAATCTCCTGGGCCCCCCAGATGCTCGTCCGAAGAATGCGGAGAGGTCCCAGGGTCATATCAATTGGCTGCTGTCCCAGGGGTCCGGTCTGCTTGGCCCGAAGAGTTTGCCAAGGCCCCTGGGGGAACAGAATGGCACAGCATATCGGGCAAAGGGGGGCGGTAGCTGGCCTGTCAGACCCGGCGTTCGTCTTCTGCCCAAGCGGCGCGGGGCCCACGGGCCCCAGGGTTGGCGTCCCGCTGGGATTCCTCTTGTTCGCCCACAGGGTTGGAGGAGGCCTCCAGGCGAACAGAATGGGGCAGGACAATGAATGTGGGAGACTTGTCGCAAGCTCCCAGCCCCCCCAAGTGTGCGCCCGAAGGGTGTGGGGCCGCGTTGGCTCCCTCAAAGGGCCGTCTTGGAGCCGTCTAGGCCCGTCTTGAGGGCGCCGTTTGCCCTGATGGGGCCGTCTTGGTTCGTCGTGGGCCCCTCATGGGCGCGTCCGTAGGCCGTCCTGGGCCCATCGGGGTCCTCGTGGGGCTGTCTTGGAGCCGTCTGGGACCGTGAGGAGGCCGCCTTGGAGTCGTCTTGGGCCCCTCCTGTGCGCCTCCTTGGGCCGTCCTGGGCCCAGCAGGGGCCGTGTTGGCACCCTCTTGGGGCTGTCTTGGAGCCGTCTTGAGCCGTCGCAGCGCGCCTTGGGTTGTGCTGGGTCCGTCTTGGCCCGTCTTGGGGCCTTCCTGGGCGGTTCCTCGGACCCTCCTGGGACTTTCTGGGGCCTCTTGGTGCATCGGACCGCCGAAACGGCGGGAAACGCAAAGGGTGTAACAGTAAACAATGGAAAATTAACGATTTTTGCCAGCTGGGACTCTCTTGCCATCTTGGCCCGTCTTGAGGCCCCGAACGGGCGCGTCCTTGGGCCGTCCTGGGCGCACCCTCCTGGGACCGTCTTGGAATCGTCTTGGGCCGTCTTGAGCGCGCCTTGGGCCGTCCTGGGCCGGTTTGGGGCCGTGTTGGCACCCTCGCGGCGAGGAAGCTCGGAGGTGGGCTCGAGGCCTCTTCGGGGCCATTTTGGAAGCTGTTGGGGCCTCTGTAGGGGCCTCGTTTGGGCTCCTTGGGAGCCTCCTGGGGCCTCTTCGGGGGATTCTTGGCGGCCCCTTGGGGCCTCTTGGGGGCCTGTTTGGGCCTCCTGGCGCCCTCTTGGGGCGGAAGGCTCGGATTTTCGGTCCGTGGTCCCCCTCTTGGCCCCCTCTTGGGCCTGTCTTCGGGCCCTCGTGGGCCGTCTTGAGCGTCTCTTGGGTCGTCTTGGGGCCCTCTTGGGCTGTCTTGGGGCGCTCTTGGAAACCTCTTGGGCCGTTCTGGGGCGCTCTTGGAGGCCTCTTGGGCCGTCTTCGAGCGTCGGAAAGCGGAAAAGGCGAGAAGGCCAAAATCCTTCCAAAACCGTCGTAAAGCGGACGATTTTGAGGCCCAAAACCGTCCAAAACCTCCTGAGGCGGTCCCCCCGTCCGCCCCCCTCGCTTCGAAGCAGTTTTTAAGCCCCGTGGCACCTCTTGGGGATCTCTTTTGGGTTCCTGGGGGCCTCTTGGGCCTCCACTAGATTCGCTGCCCTCGGTCGGCAATCGTCGATCCTACGACGACTCTCCCCAACGGAGAAACATCGAAGGCCCTCGGAGCGTCCAACATTGTTCTTTTGTGCCTTCGATATGCCGGTCGCCCCTCGTCCGCTCCCCCCCTCCTGGAAGCAATTCTGAGGCCACTTAGGGCTTCGTGGGGGCCGTTTGGGGATCTCTTGGGGCGTTTTTGCCTGCGATATGCATGTCGCCTCTCGTCCGCTCCCCCGCTCCTGGAGGGATTGCTGAAGGCACTGAAGGCTTCGTGGGGGCCGTTTCGGAGCCTCTTCGGCCTTCGTTTGGGCCTCCCGGGGGGGCTCTTAGGGCCCTCTCGGGCCGTCTTGGGTGCCTCTTGGGCCGTCTTGGGGCTGTCTGAGATCCGCCTCGGCGCCTCTTGGGCTGTCGTGGGCCGTCTTGGGCCGCTCCTGGGGTCGTCTTGGGTGCCTCTTGGGCCGTCTTGGGCGCCTCCTGGGCCGTCCTGGGGCCGTCCTGGGGCGTCTTGGGACCGTCTGGGGGCCCTCCTGGCCCGTCTTGGGGCTCTCTTGGGGTCCTCTTCGGCCGTCTTGGAGCTGTCGGGGGGGCTTCTTGGGCCGTCTTGGAGCGTTGGGAAGCCGACGAGGCGAGGAGGCCGAAAACATAGAAAAACACAATAGAAATCGACGATTTCTGTCGCTCGGGGCCCTCTTGGGAGGCCTCTTGGGAGGCCTCTTCGGGCGTCTTGGACGCCTCTTGGGCCGCCTGGGGCGAATCTCGGGCGTCTTGGGCCCATCTTTAAGCGTGCCGGGGCTCTCCGGGGCCGTCTTGGGGGCTTCTGGGGCCCTCTGGACATGTCCTGGGGCCTGCCTGGGCGGCCCGGGGCGGCCCGGGGCCAGCCCGGGGCGGTTTTGAGACATTTGAGCCTGCTCACCCTTCCCGCACGCACGTGCCCCTGCAATGTAGTAGAGATGACGTCGCACCCCAGCTTCGCATCCCGCATCTCGCCCAGCAGTGCCAAAGCCCGCTGCCACTGCACGCCCTTCTCGTACGCACTGATCTGAGCGCTGCAGCTGATGACGTTGGGCTCCAGCTTCGCCTTCCACATCTCGCTCAGCAGCGCTAAACCCCGCTGCCACTGAACGCCGTTCTCGCACGCGCTGATCCCAGCGCTGTAGCTGACTAGCGCGAACCCGTGGATCACATGCACGGTGTGCTGCGCCTGGTGTTCGCACACCGTGGGTGAACAGCTCGGGCGTCCCTTGGGCCGTGTCGGGGGCATGTTGGGCCCTCCTGCAAGCCTGTCTGGAGCGTCTCGAAGGCCTCTTGCGGCTTTGGGGCGCCAGCCCCAGGAGAGCCCGAGAGGCTCCCAGTGTGGCCCGAGAAGGTCCAAGCAGGGGCCAACAGAGGCTCCGCACGTCCCTCCAGGGGGCACCCACAGGGATGCCACAACGAGGGTGGTGGTCTGAGGGCTTCCTGATGCAGGGCTGGAGGAGGGGTCCAGGATCCGAAGGTTCTTGATGTGGTCTGGGGCAGGTCGGAGAGGTCTCTAGGCCCTGGTGTGTGGGGTCTGGGGCTTGTTTTGGGGCTTCCGGGCCCAGTGGTCCCAACACCATCGTGCAAAACAAATTGCTGTGCCCACCACGCTGAAAGTCTTGGCTCGTCTGAGGGCGTTCCGAATTGTAGCATGAAAATAATCGTCGCGGGGAAACCTGGCTGGACAAGAACGGCGGAACGCCGAGTTATTCAGCGAGCGCGTGAGAGAACGTCTGGTTGAGCATGCGAGGCGTCGTCGTCGTCGTCGTCGTCGTCGTCGTCGTCGTCGTCGTTCCGTCGTCGCGTCGTCGTCGTCGTCGATGTCGTCGTCGTGGGGATCCATGTTCGTGGTTGTCCAGAAGCTCTGCGGGGCTGTCATGGAATGCACGAAGGGCCTCCGCGGGGCTCCATCGAGCGCCGCTGTCGCCGCCGGTGTAGCTTCGGCGAGGCCCCATCGGGGGCCGCGGGCGCGACCAGACACATTTGGTACCTTTGTTGGTTTTGTCTGGAGGCTTTGCGCTGAAACGCTCGTGGAATCTCCGCTGGGCACCATCGGGCGCCGCAGAAGCCGCTGGCGTAGCCTCGGCGAGGCCCCATGGGCGGGTCGCGGGCGCTGCCGGACACATTTGATATCCTTGTTCGTTTTGTGTGGACGCTCGGCGGGGTTGTCCTGGGGCGCTCGTGGAGTCTCCGCTGGGCCCCATCGGGAACCGCAAACGCCGCGGTAGCCTCGGCGAGGCCCCGTCGGGGGTCGCGGGCGCTGCCGGACACATTTGACATCCGTGTTGGCTTTGTATGGGGCTCTGCGGGGCTGTCCTGGAACGCTCGTGGAATCTCCGCTGGGCCTCGGTCTGGGGCCCTCATGGGGCCCTGGGGGGCTGATATATGGCTCATGGGGTCGGCTGTAGGGGGGCCGAAGCCGTGCGGGAGCCCACTTAGGACCGTCTTGGGGGCCCGTGGGGCTCTATGGGCCCGTCTTGGGGCTCTCTTTGGGCGTCTGTGGGCCGTTTGAGCCTTCGAAGAAACTATGGTAGAAGCGTCTCGGGAGAGACTGACATCATTTCGGAGCTCCCGGGAGCCGTCTGGAGCTGCTCCGGGCCGTCTGGGGAGTCTCCGGGCCTGAAATGGAGGGAACCTGGAAAACCTTTCAAAAGCGGCGCAAACGCACGATTTCTGGCCAATCGGGCCGTCATGGCGGTGCTCTGCGGCCGTCTTGGAGGTCTCTTTCCGGTCCTGGGGCCCTCCGGGAAGTCTCGGGGGCAGCTTGGGCCTTAGTGGGACTCTTCGTAAGGCTTTCTGGCGCTCTCTTGAGCGTCCAAGGCCGTCTTGGGCGGTTGAGGGCCGTCCTGGGAGCACCGGCGACCGTCGAGGCTTGCCCCCCGGGCGCGGGGAGCCGCCCCGAGCCACTCTGTCTGAACTCGCACGCGCTAATCCCCGTATTGTAAAAGAGATTCGTTTCCCGTACGCGCTTCTGCCTGCCTTGTAGGAGAGACTAGGCTGACCCGTGGACCACGTCTACGAAATCTGCCGAGCTGGCATGTGCTGGTAGACGTGCTACCAGAAAACTGGCATGATGACGTGGGGCTCGAACTTCGCCTTCCGCGCAAGACTACTGCGTGTTGCTGCGTGCTGCCGCTGCTGCGTGCTGTTCGTAATGCTTACATACTGCTGCTGCGTGTTGTCGCTGCCTGTAGCTGCAGGGTGCTGCTGATGTTGGGTCGGACGTGCCGTCTTGTCAGATTTGTGTCAAAGCTCGCCGAGCAACGCCAACGCTGGCTGCCACTGCTCACCGTTCCCGCACGCGCTGATTCCAGCCTTGTAGCTGAAGTCAAGACCACCCACTGGAAAACCAATGATTTTGGGCAGCGTTGGCTGGGACCGTCTTGGCGCCATGCTGGGGATCATGGGCCGTCCAGAGCTCTCTCTGAGCTCTCGTGGGAGGCTCGTGGAGCCCGAGTGGGGGCTCCTGGAGGCTATCTTGGGCCTCTCTCTGGCCGTCTGGTGCCCCTCCTGGAGCTGCCTTGGAGCCCTCCTGGGTCGTCTGGGGGCCTTTGCCAAAGACCTGTGGGCTGCCTGGGAGCAGTCGGGTCAGCGCGAGGAGCTAGGGCTCCCAACTTCGCGCTTCGCGCTGCGCGAAGCGCGAATAACTTCGCGCTCTCGCGCCGCCTTCCCAAAGGGAGAAGAGGAGGACGAGGAGGAGGGGGAGAAGGAACGAGGACCGCGAAGCGCGAAGCGCGAATAACTTCGCGCCCTCGAGGGAGCCCTTGGAGGAGCCGCTGGGTGCCCGCTCTGGGCTCGACGTATCGGGAGTCTGAAGATCAGTCACAAGCATTGGAAAATCAATGAGTTTGGCGGCCGATGGGTTTTTTTGCAATCCTTGGTTTTTGTTGCAATCCTGTTTTTTTTTGCAATCCTTGTTTTTTTTTTTGCAATCCTGGGTTTTTTTTGCAATCCTTCGTAAAAATGGCCCGTCTGGACGGTCTCATGGGCCGTCTTGGCGCCAGGCTGGGGGTCTCGGGCCGTCTCGGAGCTCTCTTTCAGCCTTCGTGGAACTTGTGGAGCGCGAGTGGGGGCTCCTGGAATTTATCTTGGGCCGTCTTGAAGCCATCCTGGGTTGTCTTGGGTCCTTTGCTAGAGCCTCGTGGGCTGCCCGGGAACAGTCGGGGCGGCGCGAGGAGTCGTCTTGGGTCGCTCTGGGCTCGAAATGTCGAGAACCTGGAAATCAATAAACAACCACTGGAAAACTAATAAGTTTGGCCACCTCGGGCCGCCTGGACAGCCTCTTGGACCGTCTTCGGAGCCATCCTGGACTGGCAACGGCTCGTCTTGGGCCTTTGCTGGGGTCCTCGTGGGCCTGCTCGGGGCCCTTGGGTCAATTTTCGGATGCCTCTGAGTCATCTGGGGCCTGTCCGCAAGCGTCTTTGAGGCCCCGGGGGGCCGCCTGACAAGATTCTGAGTTCTTTGAGTCGCGTGACCTTGCCCGCCATTCTGGCACGCACGGTACTGGAACCCCTCCCGTGCGAGACGCGTCCTAACAGGTGTGGGGTATGGGTTTTTTCAAATCAGGAGGGCCGCCCTCGAATTAACAATCTGCGGTAGAGCCCCAGGGGGGGGTCCTGGACGCTTCCATGGTCAGGGAGAAAAAAGAAAGGGGCCCTAAATGGACAAACGAACAAAAACTACCCCACGCCTCCTGGGATACGCGCCGTGCGAGATGGGTTGCTGAAAAAAGCAGTCCTGGGCGATTGGCGCCTCGTATCCGAAGCTGTTTGTGGAACCCCTCCCGCGCGAGACGCATCCAAGGGGTGTGGGGTATCGTTTTTTCCAATCAGGAGGGCCGTCCTCGAAATAGCAATCTGCGGGTGAGCCCTGGGGGGAGGTCCTGCAGGCTTGCACGGACAGGAGGAATAATGATAAAAAAGAGCCGAAATTGAAGAAAAGCATGCCCCACACCTCCTGGCTGCTGAAAAACAATCCTGGGCGTTTGGCGACTCGTATCCCAAGCTGTTTGTGGCACCCCTCCCGCGCGAGACGCGTCCTAAGAGGTGTGGGGTATGGTTTTTGTCCAATCAGACGGCCGTCCTCGAAGTGGCACTCCGCGGTAGAGCCCCGGGGGGGGAGGTCCTGAAGACTTCCATGATCAGGGGGAAGAAGGAAGAAGGGGGCCAGGGGGCCGAAGTGGAAGAGAAGCATACCCACACCTCCTGGGACACGCGCCGTGCGAGAGGGGTTGCTGAACAAAAACAGCTCTGGGCGTTTGGCGACTCGTATCATCCTAAGCTGTTTGTGGAACCCCTCCCGCGCGAGACGCGTCCCAAGATATGTGGGGTAATTATGGTTTATTCCCACATGGGAGCAAGAGGGGGGCGTCCATGTTTTGTTGTGTCTTGGGAGCCTTGGGAGCCTCCAGAAGCCTTTGGGCCTCGTTTGGGGCTGTTTCGGAAGCTTCCTGGGAAGCCGCGGGAGCCGCGTCGGGCCCGTTTCGGTAAACTCTGGTGCAGCATTGGGCTCGATGAAGCCAGAAGAGCTCCGGCGTTTGCCCTTTCGGGCCCCCCCAGGGGCCGTCTTGAGGGGCTCTTGGCTCGTCCTGAGGGTCCCTGCAGCGGTCTTGGGGGCCTTTTGGGACGTGCGAAGGGCTCTCATGGGAGCCACCAGGGCCGCGCTGGGCCCGAGGCGGAGGCCTGCGGTGGCGAATGGGGTATCATGGCGCCACAGAAGGGAGCAGCAGAGAAATCGCTCAAAAACGTAATTATCAGTAGTTTGGCGTCCTTGTGGCACCCCTACAGGCTCTCCGAGAGGCCTGTGGAGCTTGGTTGGGTCCCTCGGATCGCGCTCGCGTGGGCTTTCTGGGGCTCTCTGGGGGCTCCCCAGAGGCTCTGGGGCCTCTCTGGCGCTCCCCTCAAGAGCGGCCCCCACAGGCGGAGCCGCCGAGGCGCCGCGCTCCAGGGCCTGGGACCCTGCGAGGAAGTACTTACAGGCACCAGTGGCATGCATTTTGCTCAGTAGTGTAGTAGAGATAGGGCTGACCCGTGGACTGCGTCCGCGACATCTGCACGATCTGGCATGTGGACATGCTGGCGACAAGCTGGCATGATGACGTGTGGCTAGAACTTCGCATACTGCGCATGCTACTGCATGCTGTTGCTTGCCGCCACTGCTGCGTGATATTGTTCATGCGTGCCGCCGCTGGTGCGCTCTGTTGCCGTTCGTACCTGCAAGCTGCTGCAAATGGCCATTTCCTGCTTGTTGCGGGCTGCAACCCGCTACCCGCCCGCTGCTGCTGCTGCTGCTGTTGCTGCTGCTGCTGCTGCTGCCTGCTGCTGCTGTGCGCTCCCGCTACTGTTTCACGCTTCGCGCTGCTGCCGTTCGCTGCTGCTTCTTGATGCTGCAGGATGATGACGTTCACGACTCACTATTGTAGCGTTCCGAAACAATCTGCTGCCAGGAGAGGACCGAAGAGCGAAGAGTCAGGATCGAGAACATCGAGGAGATCGAGAGGGAGAAGCGATGGGCGATCACCGAGGGGCGAAAAAGGGAGGAACGACGGCCGAGGGAAGAAAGGCGAGGAGCATCTAGGGCTGATCCGTGGACTACGACCCACGAAGGCCAGCGATGAGAGTGCCCTTGCTGCTGCTCATTGCTTCAGGGCACGCTGTTTGCTTGATGATTATGACGGCGTCCGGAGCAGCGCTAGCAGTATCAGCAGCAGCAGATCCAGGGGCATGGGCAATAGCCTTCCAGCCTCCATCTTGTTGCTCAGCTGCGTGCAGAGGCGCCCGTCGTGGCGACCTCTTACCATGCCCATCTTCTCTAAGCTTGACCCGCCGCGGTCCTCCCAAGGCTTTCGGTGCTCCTTTGAAGTTCAGGAAAATCGCGAAGAGCTTCCCATATATGTCCTTCAGGTACTCCCGCATCAGGTGGCGGTTCCAGGAAGATGCGGCCCCTCGTGAGCGGTGCCCGGTAGAATGCCCCGCTGCAGTCGCCGAGCGCCACCGCGTGCTTGCGCATTCCCGCGTTGACCAGCATCGCCTTCGAGTGCGGTGGCGAGAAGGTCGCCGCCGAAGTTCTCGCGGCCGTAGACCTGCTGCTCAAAACCCCTGGTCGCCCATCGGCTCTTGTTGCTGCCGCTCACCCAAAAGGTGTCGACCCGCTTCCCCGTTGGGATCTTGGACGTCGTCTCGTTGATCGGGATCACCTTCGCGATCTCATTCCCGTCAACTGCGATCTTCTCGAGCTACTCCTTCCTGGCCTCCGTGAAGTCGACCTCCAGTGCGTGTTCTCCGTGTCCTCCACCGTCGGTTCCTCGCGCGTCTCCCTGGCCGCGTCCATCGCGTTGATGTTGTCGACCCTGGACTTCCTCCATTCTCCTCCTTCGTTTCCTTCGCGTTCCCGCTGCGGACTCCTCCCCGCCATCGGAATGCCCGCTGGCTGCGAAGGTGCTGCCCTCGGCGTCGACGGCGGCGGCCTTCTTCTCGTCGTTGGCGTCGGCCCCAAGGGCGTCCACTTCATCTGGTCGAACAGCTCCCTGTTCCAGCGTAGGCTCTCCACCTTGCTCTTCGCCGCCCTTGACCTGCGAGCCCCCGTCGGCGTTCCTATCCGGTGCTCGCCCGCCCTCGCGTCGCGCCCGAGCCAGATGCTCTCCGGCCACGAGAGCTCCAGCACGTTGATCTGCGCTCCTGGCCTCCTGCAGATTACCGCCTCGCCTACTGCCGCGATCGGCCCCTGGTACTTGGGCGCGTGCGTCTTCTCGCGGGGCGCGAGGTTGGCGTCCTTCCCGACCAAGTAGTGGTTGTAGAGCCACGCCGCGTGCCTCGGCGACCGCGTGGGGAACGTCGCCTCGGGTTTCAGGTTGTGGTACAGCTTCTTGTTGACCTGCATCATCGCACTTCACCTGCTTCCCCGCCGTCTGGGTGGCTCTCCCGGGCCTGTTCGCCTGGTTCGCCTGGCTGTTGTGCCCTTCGGACTGCCTCATCAAGACCGTCTCGCAGATGCCCTCCTCGATGGCCCTGGCGCGCACCGCCGCGATATATTCGTGCTCTGCTGCTCCTCCCGCTTGTAGTTCTACTCGCGCATGTCCGAGGTCAACAACCCGCGACGCTGCTGGGGCCACTGTGCGCACGTCGTCTCTGCTCTTCTGGATGATGGCCGTGCCCCGGATACCCCCTGCAAAGGCGTCGCTGCCCGCCGCGAACTCGACGCTGGCGGGGTCGCCCTCGATGCCGGCGTGGCCGCAGTCGAAACTCAGCAGTGGGATGATCTCGTCGCGCCTGTCCCCCCTCTCGCGGGCGGCGTCGTTGGCCTTGGCTTGCACGCAGACCTCGCGCCGAGGCCCGGCAGGGAAGTGCGTCAGCTCGCCCCTCTCGATCCCCTCCACGCATGGCGCCATCAGCCCTGGTAAACCGCTGGCCGAGGTCTCTGGCTCGACCACTTCCCTGTCGCCGAGTACCGCTTCAGGTCCGTCCGCTGGCGCATCTGCTAGTGCTTTCGCTGCTGCTCGTGGCGCCACTGCCGGCTCTCCTGGTCCTTCCAATGCTATTCTTACTGCGTCTCCTTCACCCTCTTTTTCCTCTCCCGGTCGCGCCGCTGCCGCTGCCGCGGAGCTCGCTGGCGCCAGCGGCGCCATCCCCCTGCGGGCCCCCCCCATGTCGCCGAAGACATTTGTCCAGCACTTCAGCGCGCAATGATTGTTGATCTTCGCGAGCTTGACCAGTCCCGCCGTCTCGCGCTGCAGCAGTCCGCCCTCTCCGTCGTGCCGCGCGACCCTGTTCTCCATGACTTGCCCGCGCTCATGATTGGCTGATTTGCGTCCGCCACGTGAAACTCGACAGGTGATATTCCTGTTGCCCGCGATGTAGAGCGCTGCCGTCTCCGATCCCGTAGTGCTTCGGCGGGGTGCTATCTGCGACCGTGAGGTTTGGGTTCTCGCCTGGTTTGATCTCCACATTCGGGAAGTCCGTTGATTCCGCGCGCGTGCTCGTCTGCACAGGTTGTCCGTGAGCGTCCAGAACGTGCGCCACTTACTGTCGCCCATTACGGTGTAGACCTTGCGCTCCTGGACGTCGATGCTTTCGCGCTACGTGACCGCGAAGACGTTGCTGTGCTCCCACTCGGACTCGTCTATGGTCGTGATGGCCCGCACTCCTGCTCCGCGGGGATGTTGACTGCCCGCCTGACTCGCTGAAGGTCCCGCCGTTCAAGCTGCTGGGCTGCTCGGTGGTGGGGTGCCGATGTTGCTCCAGCCAACGAGCGTGCTCTCATTCACCGAACCCTTCTTCGCCTTCTTACCTCTGCCCTTGCCCTTGTCGTAGTTCGGGTTGGCCTCGCGATGCCAGCGGTCCCGCGCGCAGCGGCCTCGCTGTCCACAGTTGTAGAATAGTCTTGCTCCAGGTGTGCCCGTCATGCCCCAGTGCTGCTGCCGCTCTCGCCATGGCGTCCGCGCCCTTGCCCTTGGTGTCCTTTCCTTTGCCCTTCGCGCCCTTGCCCTTGCCGCTGCTGTCCTTCACTTTGCCGTTCTGGAACTGCCTCGTCAGCGCGTCCACGTCCATGGCTCCTGTCGGCTGGTCTCCCTTCGCTGTTCCTGGCACAATCTGTGCTGCTGGCAACCGCTGGCAACCGTCCTCGTACACCGTCGCCGCCTCTAGGTACTGGATCGTCGTACTCACCAACGCATCGTAACCCCTTTCGCTTTGCATCTGCAGCACCGTGCGTCTGTTCCTCGGGGCCTTCTGCAGGTACATGCTCTTTATCACGCCTAGATTGAACACATCGCCCGAAGCCGTCTCGTACCTCCGGATGTCGCGCTCCCACTCTGCGTGGTGTTGCTCGAAGCCCGCCGTCTCCGATGGAAGGGCCTTCGCGTTCAAGATCGACGTCATGAGACTCTGCGCCCTCATCGCCGTCGCTCGTACCGCTTGACCAAGAAGCTCGCCACGCCAGCGCACCGTTTCTGATCAACATCTGAGCGTTTCCCTTCACCGCCATCACCAAAGAGAAGAACATCTGCTTGTTCGCCGTGGCCCCTTCTGCGCCCAGCCTAGCCTGAACAATGTCTTTGCCATGCTGATGTCGGGGTCCCCGCGCTGCTCTGCGGCCTCCAGCAAGTACTACGCCTGCACCGTCTGGCCGCCCAGGTCGGCCCTCATCACGAAGGACCACTCCGTCCAGCTCTGCTCGTGACCGTCGAATGTCGGTGGCTCCAGACCTGCGCCTTGCCACTCTGCTCCTGCTTCTGCCATGGCTCCGGTCACGAACCCTTCTTTCTCTGTTCCTGCGTCCTTGTGATCACGAAGGCCTCACTCTGCTTCTCGTGGGTCTCGAAGACCTCGCCCCGCGCGCTCTCGGTCCTGACGACCGCGTCGCGCTCCTCGCGCCGTGGATCAGCTGCCCCGCTGGCTGGCTGCGGCCGCTCGGGCAATGGCCGGCGCCCTCTGCCGCGGGGGGGCGTTCAGCGGGAGCTGGCCGAGGCCAGCTCCGCTACCATGACAACTTTTGCGCCAAAGAGACTGCGAAACGAAACGCAGGGTGCGTTTGGGCTCTCGTTTGAACGTGTTTGAACCTGCTCTTCTGTATACGGTTTCCCTCAACACTACTGCGTGCTGCTGCATGCGGCCACTGCTGCGTGCTGTTGCTAATGCGTACCGCCGCTGGTGCGCGCTGTTGCTGTTTGTAGCTGCAGGCTGCTGCAGATGGCAAATTCCTGCATCGTGCGTGCTGCAACCCGCCGTTGCTGCTGCTGCTGCTGCTGCTGCTGCTGCTGCTGCTGCTGCTGCTGCCTGCTGTTGCTTTGCGCTCCCGCTGCTGTTTCACGCTTCGCGCTGCTGCCGTTCGCTGCTGTTTCTTGATGCTGCAGGGTGATGCTGCTCGCTGCTGTAGCGTTCTGACACAACCTGCTGCCTGGAGAGGATCGAAGAGCGACGAGTCAGGATCAAGAACATCGAGGAGATCGAGGAGAAGCGATGGGCGATCAGCGAAGAGCAAGGGGCGAGAAGGGAGGAACGACGGCCGAGGGGAGATGGGCGAGGAGCGTCGAGGTGAGAAGGTTCGTCGTCCTTGCAAACCTCTCGACGCTGTTTTCGGACTCCGGGGCCGTCAACCATCAATCTTGGACGAGAAACGAGTCTGGACAGACCCTCCCCGGGGTCGAGGGGCCTGGGGCCGACTCCTCAGGGACTTTATCGATTTGGGGGGGCGTTGGGTTCGAGGCTCGAGGAGTCGATGGCTTCTGCCTGTTTATTAAATATGCTTGCTGCTAGTGCTGCTTGCGAACAGTTTGTCCGTTTTTATTTGCTTGTTGCTTGCTTGATGGCTGGCGTGCTGCTTGCTGCTTGCTGCTCGCTTTCGTACTGTTTCCTGCTGCTTGCTTCCGAAAGCTGTAATGGGCCTGAGGGTCTCCTTGGCTGAATATGTGCCTGCTTTCATATCTTCTTTGAAGCTTCTTGGGCTACATTGGAGCCGGGCTGGGTCTTCGCGGGGTAAACGGGCTGCGGGAGGGGGCGTCTTGGGCCGCCCTGGGACGATCTGAGCCGCCTTGGGAAGTATAAGGGACTCGGGTCAAGGCTGGAAATTCAAAAGCGAATGTGCACCGCATTCCCAGGCATCCTGTGGTGTTGGGTCCGTCTTGAAGAGACACCGACCCGCGTCCTCTCCTATCCTCTCCTCTCCACTCCTCTCCTCTCCTCTCCTCTTCCACCTCCTCCCTCCTCCCGCCCCTGCCTCTGCCCTCCGCATGTCAACCATTTCGGCATACCCCTCACACGTTTTTAACCCCACAGGGAGCTCCACCGAAGGCCCCAGAGGCGACGTTCGCATGTGGGCGTCACGCCCATTTCGACACACTCCTCATGTTCTCCGTGGTCCCATTAGGAAGCTCCACCCACCTCAGGCCCCAATGGCGACGTTCGCATGTGGGCGTCACGCCCACTTCGGCACACCAATCACACGTTTCGTTGACCCAGAGCGCCACCTCAGGCCCCAGTAGCGACGATCGTATGTGGGGGTGACACCCACTTCGGCACACCCCCCACACCTTTGGGCACCATAGGGAAATGCACTTGAGGCCTCAATGGCGAAGTTCGCATGCGGGCGTCACGCCCGTTTCGGCACACAGCTCACATGTTTCGTGCCCCCATATGGAGCTCCACCTCAAGCCCCAGTGGCGGTGTCCATATGAAGCCGCACCCAGATCGGCACACTCCTCAAACGTTTCGTGGCCCCATAGGGAGCTCCACCGACGGCCAGTGGCGGTGTTCACATGCGGCCGCCCCACGACTTTCGGCACACTCATCACACGTTTTCCGTG